>CM051500.1:3386462-3411556 GCA_028031935.1 Paedocypris micromegethes | reverse complement strand
TGGCTGCCCAGTGTGTCAATCAAACGACAAATTATTTAGTAACTAGTGGTTGAATTGTGAACAACAGGTCACAGATTCAAATCCCGGACGGAGGTAAAAAATAAAATAAATAATAATACATAGTCAAATCAAAGTACAGGTAATAATAGTATTGTATAATTTCGTTTTATTTAAAAAAAGAAGCCAGTATTCTGAGAATTAATCATGTAGTGCACATCACGTTCCCAGCACATCCTTTCTTTTCTTTTTTTTTCTTTTGGCTGTTTTGTTTATAAATATGTATGAGTGTCAGCATTAAAACACACAGCTTTGTGTGCTGGGGTAACAAATTATATTGGCCATATTTTGTAGACGACAAAGACAAAAACGTACAGAGCATGAAGATAAGAGGCTGACGAAGAGCAATAGACACTAGACATAATACATAAAAACAAATGTAATATAATATTTTAATTTTTATATCACATTAACTGTATTAAACAAATGTATTAAAGCTTTTCACAGAAATATGAATTTAAATTAAAGTATTTACATTTAAAATAGTCTCTCTGGAGCAGTGAGTTTTGTAACTTTCTAAAAAAACAAGTCTTTGGGGCAAAAAAAAAAATGTTATAACTTAATAATACTTCTACTACTACTACTACTACTACTACTACTAATAATAATAATAATAATAGATTTCATTTATACATTTACATTTTTTTAATTATTTAAATTATGCATAACACGTTTTATTTATCAGCGTCGTTCAGGACACCAAAAGACACTTTACAATCACACACACACACACACAAAACTATATCGTATTAACTTGTCAATGCCTGTATAATCTCATTCCCTAAAAAACACTTGATAAGGACGAAAAAAAGCACTTTTCGGCTACCGGTCTCCGTGATGTCTCTGTCATCATTAAAAGCCGCTTCACTTCCACCCGTCTCATCTTCCTCCGTTCATCCCTCACACAAACTTTAGCCGGGCCGGTCGACTCTCGCTCATTGATCTGCCGTGTCACCGGCAAACCAAATCAAAAAGTGCAGGGGAAAGGCAGTGGTTTGCGTCTCTGCAATGCGTCAGGGAGAGTCTGGCCTGATCAATAACCCTAAATCACACACATCAGAAATGAACCAATCGCTCGCTGCGTCTCTTATCAGCGCCATCAGGCCAGAAAGCCCTTCTTCTGTCAACCCCAAACAAGCAAGTAAATATGAATCTGGTTTGATTTTAAAAAATTAACGTTAATGTGGATTGAACATGTGACAATTATTATAATTGATTGATCTTTACCAAACTATTGCAAACAATGTCAGAAATACGAACACAATTCTGAACTGCCCAAAGGCAACAACGTAACATCGTTGTCGATTAAATATGTCCGATTTATTATAATTAATATAACACATTTTTTCTTATGTCTTAAATTAACACCATTTGTTTCACCTCAACCACTAATTGAAATAATGGCAGAAAACAATGGCAAGTTTTGTCTCTACAAATAACAATTTTGCAACATGAATATGTATTGTAAAAAGACAGGAAATGGAAAAACATTTTTTGTACTAAACCTGCAAGTATTAAATGTGCCACTGTGATTTAAAGAAATAACAATATTGTGAACAAAATGCTGCTAAGTTACTGATTTTAATTTATACACGTCCACCAAACTAATGTAAACAAAGTCAAAATGGAATCTATAATGATTAAATAATAAATAATTGAGAACTATTAAATGCGCAGACATTATTTAAAGATGTGCTGAAATTTTAGAAAGAGTGAAAAGTGACACTATTGTGGGATAAACAGATAAGCATCTATTAAATATATTTCATTATTTCACTTTCTGTGAAAAAAATTAAATTAGCTTTCTACATGAGCAATTTCGCCAGTATTTCAGTAGTGGCTAATAAAGTAAAGTGAAGATACTATAGTAAAGTAATAAGAGTAAAGTATGAGAACTGGTTTGCTGGAAGGATGCGGTGTGCTTTGAAAGCTCTCAGCTTCTAAGATGTATTTAATGGCACTATAACATCAAGGTTGCAAGAGAAAACAGGAAGACGAGCGCAGAACTGGATTTTAATGCGACGTGACTCTGGATAAAAGCATCAGGCTAATGCAGAAGTGTAAAAGTGGAGTAGTTATTCCCGCTTTAGTACAACAACCCTGAAACCTTTCAGAGACTAAAGTAACCGACTAAAAACGATGACTTTTACGTGAAAACGATGACTTTCACTTACATCATAAGCTCCGGCCTTGATCTGCTGGTACAACTTGTGTTGATCTTCATCCCAAAATGGAGGGTAGCCCACCAGAAGAATGTACAAGATAACACCTGTGGAACACACACACACACAGAGTGAGATTAGCATCTGGCGAAGGCGATTCTGAGATAGTACTGAGGGCAACTTCTTCAAACTGTTCGATAAAAGGCCGCTAGACTTGATTAGAATTACACTATTAGCCTCGCAACCTTCTGGAAATTCTGACCGGCTTCAGTGGAACGTTGCGTTGAGCCGAAGGATTGAAGTGCGATCAGCTCTAACAAGCAAGAATGCAAATGTAATCAGGCCGACTGAGACGACGCTTCATCTGATGCACCTTCGGTTAATCTGGGTTTATTTTAGCTGCTCATCACCAACACACTTTTACTCTCCTCCAGCCTTAAATTGAGGCTGTCCGGGTCACGGCACCAACATAGCTGCTCTTTGTTCTCCATTAATCTCATCCATCCCAAAAGATGGAGGAGCCTTTACACTGCGAGTTATGTTAATCTAGGTAGTAATGCTCCAATCAACCAAAAAAACCAGCCAATTAGCAAACAGACAGGACATTTTGTCAGGCTGCTAAAAATAGCACAACAGCGTCAGTTAGAGAATTAGCAAAAGAGTGAGAACGCCTACAACATAGCTGTAGCATAGCGCCGATGCATCGCAGAAAAGAAAGAACCGAGTTCAAGGCCCGGCTATTTTGTCCAAAAAGAAAAACTAAAGTTTCGAACCAACAATCCATTTATTTTCTTCCACTTACTCCATTTCTGGGTCACAGGGACATGACGCAATACATTTTCAACAAATATTATTACTCACAATATAAGTGAAGTATAATAATTGTAAGTGTCCGCACTGTGATTGGTTGACCACTAATCTGTAGACGCAGAGTTCTCTGCAACCCGGAAATGGAAGAATTGGATACAGACAAACACGTTTTTCGGTCAGATCAATCGATCACAGCACTAAAATGTTTAAAAATTGCAGAACGACCCAAAAATTATAGTTTAGCTGCTCATCACCAACACACTTTCACTTTCCTCCAGCCTTAATTGAGTCTGTCCGGGTCACGGCACCAACAAAGCTGCTGTTTGTTCTCCATTAATCTCATCCTTCCCAAATGTAAGATGGAGGAGCCTTTACACTGAGAGTTATGTCAATCTAGGTAGTAATGCTCCAATCAACCAAAAAAAAAAAAAAAAACAGCCAATTAGGATTCAGATAAACACGTTTTTCTGTGAGATCGCTCCAATCACAGCACTAAAAAGTTTAAAAATCGCCAAATGACCCAAACATTGACTGAAGCCAAAGTCGAACCGAAAGGCCGAACTAGTTCACACAACGAGTTATAACCTGCGAAAGCCAGCGCCCCCCACGTCCAGCCAATCAGAGAACAGGTCGACACTACAGTCCCAATCAGCGAGTGAAGTGAAGCTCGAGTTATAAAGCTCTCAGCGTTCGTCAGCAGAACGTCGCGGTCGCTGAGGCGGACGAGATTGAAAAGCGCGTGTATTCATTCTGACACATTCTTGCCACTCGTAATGTCACGGACGACGTGGTGTCACGCTGAATTACAGTTCTTGTTGGCATCCGGAGCAGTTCTTCTGATGCTAATCGCCACAACACTGTAATGGAGAACGGAAATACACGATCGCGACCACTCACCGCAGGCCCAGATGTCCACCGGCTTTCCGTACGGATCCTTCCGCAGCACCTCCGGAGACAGATACCCAGGAGTCCCGGCGAATCCTGCCAGACACGGGGGAGAAACCGGTCAAGCCCCGAAGTTTCTACTGCAGGGGTGTTCAAATCAAACTCAAACAGGACTGTTTTTTGGGAAGCAAAGGTCCAGAACAATCATACTAACTTTAGTTATTAGTATTGTTATATGATTGGTATTGATCATACTAATCATATATCGTATTTTTCTCCGTATAAGATGCACTTTTTCTTCCCCAAAACTGAGGGTGAAAAGTTGGTGCGTCTTATACGGCGAATGGAGAGATCTCAGTATGCAATACCGCGGTATACATACGCTGTCTCGCTTTCTTTCTCGCGCAGAATCTTGTGAAACAATGAATCCATGATTTCCAAAAGAAAACAGACTTTGATCAAAATAAAACAAGCTGATTTTCTCGCGCGCGTCTTTAAAACTAAAACAGCCGCTCTCTTAAAGGCACAGCGCACTAGAAAACGGAGCGGCACGCTTATGCGCGTCGCGTGTGTGATCTATTAATTCAGTCTGTTACGCTGCTTTCTGTGTTCGATTAGCAATGTCCGTGCAGTCATTGGTAGTTGTAAGTTACAACTTGTAACGAAACTAATGTGTAATACTGTATTAAGGTGTTTATATACTTATATAAAAATCTAATTCATGAATTATCACGGTATCCACGGTATTGCAAAATCCATATCGTGGCACATCTCAATACCGGCATTCACGTTAATACCTCTCTACTTTCACTGTTTACTGACTTTACTGACTGTTCATGTTACATGTTTAGCATACAATTGTTCTTAAACTGCTGGTTACTTTTATACAGTTGATATAAAATATTTTACTACAGTTTTTGGTTCAGAATCTTTTTTTTCTAGATTTTCCTCCTTTAAAATTGGGTGCGTCTTATATGCCGGTGCGTCTTATATGGCGAAAAATACGGTAACTGTGATGTACGCATTATTAAAAATACAGTCCCCAACTTACAAATGTCCTAGATAACGAAAATTCCTAGTGACAAAATGCGTTGCTGCGAAAATGTCGCCCCGAGTTCCCAAATATATCCGTTTTATTAAAGAAACGCATCTTTTTCTTACCGCTAGCGTGCATGGAGATGAGAGTCCAGACGTGTATAAAACAGATGTTTAATCTTTTAAACAAAAACACCAATTTGTTTCCGAGATCATGCTTCCAAAATGCATAAGCTTGTCTTCTTCCAGAATGGCAATGTTTTTTTGTTCTCCTGTAGAGCCGCCATCTTGAAATGACGCACAATGTAACTGTTCATGTGAGATTGTCTGTATATAATTATACGCTGAAGCTTAATAAACATCTGCCAAAGGGCCAACTAAACAACCAAGCCATGTAAAATGTTTTAATTACATTTATTACCAGTATTCTATCATTTATAAAAATAATTTTTAAAAAAGTGTCTGAATTTATGAAGTCATGGCACGGATCAGTTGGATTACATGCGTCTCAGATGTACATAAGATGTCTCTTATACATAAATATATATATAAAAAGTAAATATAAAAAAAATATATTCCGTCTTCATTTTTCTGCATGTAATCAATACATTACAGCCAAATCAAATGAAATCAGTACAATTCTGAAACCGTTGGACGAATGTATTGTTATGTAATGTCAAACTGAGCATATATTTACAATGTTACCTAACTAATGACATAACAGCAGGGCTACTTTTAAAAATAAGCAAGAAGCAAAAAATGTTTAAATAGTGCTTAAGTTCAAGGAAGAAAATGCATAAAAAATGCTTTTCTTACTAGATCTTGGACTCAAAGCGTTAACTTACAAACAGGTAAAAAAATCTGAACATTTCTTAACAACTGAACCATTTTAGAGGCTTGTGTTTTTTATGAGCTTCCTTTTTCAGTCTCGCACGTCCCAACTTTCACCTCTGTATCGTCTGTCTCTCCTCTGTCTCTCTCTTTCTTCTGTCCTTTGTGTCTCGCGCTTTGTTTTTTTATAACTTTTAATAACTGTAACCGCTAATAATTCCTTTGAAACATTGGAACTTCCTCTCATCTGCCGATGCTCAGTCGCAAAATTCTCCGCCTGTGATCCACAGAATCGATTGGCTAAGGGAAGCTTAACTGGCACTCAATTGGCCAATACGCTCGCGTCCACTAAATATAAGGCGGAGAGAGTTAAATTAAAAGAGGCCTGCTAGATTTTAAATCAAAACGGTCGATTTGGTCCATTTGGGACAGCTTCTGGACCGTGGGCCGCCAGTTAGTGACCACTGATCAACAGGTTTGATTTATGAAGGTCACGGATCAAGATCTCAAGATTTCCCGAAATGTTATGACTGGGGCAAAAATAATGCTTTGTATTCTAATATTCCTCCTTAAATCTTTTTCATCACTTGCTTTGGCAGTCGAGAATTTATTTCGTTTAAATTTCTCTCCAACATCAGAGGCATTTTCTCCTCTTCTGCTCAGAGCTTAGAATAAATGCGATGATTTATCACGTCCAGTCTCTATATTTCAAAAAATGGCCTGTTTTTTATGTCTGAGCAAAAGCTTTGTTCTGGAGAATGGACGTGTGGCCAGTAGGGGGCAGATGGCCCGCCGGCCCCTGGCTGACGCTGGAGCGTGTGAGTTGCGTTTAGAGGCTTTCAAAGCTAAAAGGTCTTTCACGCAGAAAAGACGGCAAAAACGCAGGGAAGCGAGAACATAATGGGCCGAGATTGACATTTTAGCATGAACAGAAAATCCGCCTTTGTAGCCATTCCCATCCACTTTAGGCCAGCGGTAATGGGAATTGTCGGAACATCACTTTAAGGAAATCACACACAGAATAATGTGAGTGTGTGCGTCGAGTTCAAGTGCCAGAATATGAAAAATGTTATTATATATATAGTTGTAATATATAATGTTATACATATGTAGTTGCTAAAAAGACAAAAATATGTATTAAAAAGACGCTCATAGTTGTATTTATTTTAATATCATTTTAATATTTACCCAACTTATTAAATATATATTTAAAGCATTACTGTATAATATTGCAAATGTATGTGTGCATGTACGTATGCAATTGTTTATTTATATATAATAATATAAAATGAAACTTTATTATGGTATGAAAAATTATATATGTTGATAAAAATAAAAGTTTTGGCAAATTAAACAAAAAAAAAATACATGTATTGAATATTTCCATAACTTTATCACAATTTGAAAACTTTTGAGCCTTAAGCTAAATCCACATTTTGTGGGCGCATCATGTATAGCTCGTACTTTATTCGTTTATTATGTACCGTCTTTACAGTCCTTTTTGTAGGTTTTTGTACTGGCTTGACTAGTAAATTTAGTATGATTGACATTATCGAATGTTTACTTAGTGAGCAATGCAATCCAAAATGTAATTGTAAATCACTGTTTCTTCTTTACCAAACCAGGCCTGCTGATCTCCCTGAACCTCGATGGCCAGGCCAAAGTCGGCCAGTTTCACCGCCGCTCCCTTCATCTTACTGGCCAACAGCAGGTTTTCCGGCTGGAAAAGAAAGCAGACAACATATAATGAAAATGTCACAAATAAATGAGAATTACAAATTACTTGTCAACGTATTGTTGAGCGTCATTGTGGATTACATTCGCATGAGTGACTGGGTGGATGGAAACAGAGAGCGATATAAAGAAAGAGAAGGAGGGGGAGAAAATAAACAGATGATAAAAGTGATTAAAAAAAGAGGTTACGATCAATCGTTCATTATTGTAGTTTGTAACATTCTTTGTTGACACATGCTACTCTTAATATTACAAACTCATGCCATCAGTTTTATAAAAAGTGATTTCACTTTTTTTTTTCATTTTAAACGGATTAAGACGTTATGACAATGTTTACTATTAATAATTATCTTATATAAAATATTTATTAAAACATAACATTTTTATTCATTCATATTTTTTCACCCTTACTGTAACATAAAAAGCTACTTCTAAGTAAAGCAACCAAAACAATGTGCTTGTTTTATTAATAAAAAAAGAAAAAATATAACGAAAGAGAAAGAGGGGGGAAAAGACAGAATGTTAAGAGTAGCATGTATCAACAAAGAATACTACAAACAAAAATCTCTAAACGCCTAATTTTAAATGACTTGGCCACTATCAGTTATTTATTAGTTTCTTGTGTAAATTATCCTAGTCTATGCATTAACATTAATATCTAAACATAATTATAAATGTATAATATATAATGTAAAATGTATTAAATAAAAAATATATACAAATATTTGTTCACATATACTGTAATATAAAAGGCTACTTTTAAATAAGGACGGCAAAAAGATGTGCTTGATTTCTTAACCTGACGTAAAGCGGACAAATTACAATTCGCCGTCTAATTTCACATGGAATTTGCATAAATGTCATGTCTTTGGATGCTGGGAAATGCAAAGTACACGTCTGTTTAAGTGCACAGACGACAAAGTCTCTCTCTCTCTCTCTCTCTCTCTCTCTCCCTCCCTCCCTCCCTCTCTCTCTCTCACAGCATCAGCAACAGTTGTCATATCACGCTCTTCTCTATGGCAACCAGTCTGGCCACATTTCTGCTGCTCGGCATTGAGCTCACATACACACGAGGAGTGACGACTACGTGACCGATGCTCCAGACCTGATCAAACTCGCCCGATGTGGAAGAAAAACTCGTTTCTGCATCTAAATCACAGCAAAGCAAAGCAGCATCGTGCTGGCCAGTGAATATACTAGAAGATCTGATCCTGGAACACTGGCTTTGAGGACACTGTTCTCACTCTGCTTTGTGTTTGTTCTGCTCGTGAGCGGATGTGAAGGCTCGACGCTTCATCTCAATGTGGTTTTTGCGGAGAGAGAGTCGCTGAAACACACACACACACACACACACACGGTCTTCTGATCTTAAATTACATCCTGTACAGTTGTTGAAGTGGCTCGGAAATCTTCAAGGTTAGATGAAATAAGGTAACTGAGCTTAAAACTGAACTTAAAATCTTATGAATCATATTTCAACTTTGGTTGGGTCACTGATTTTTCTTGTTTTTCATAAATATATATTTCTTTATAAAGTAATAAAATATACTCATATTTTTATTTTTAATATTATTTTATTATAATTAAAAGGAATAATGTTTCAATTCACACAGCGGGTTTGGGACACATACAGTATAAACTGAGCTTAAAACTAAATTTAATCTTTATAAATCATCTTTCAACTTTGGTTGTTTCACTGTTTTTTGTTTTCTACGCAAAGCTCAAAAATCCGTCAGAATGTGTCAGCGACTTTGGTGTTATGAGACTGCGACGCTTGATAGATTATCAAAAATTATCACGGAGTAACACGTAACACGGAGAAAAAGAGCAGGATATGGCAAGCCACATTAACATTGAAACCTCTGTGACTCATCAAAGTTAGTTTAGACTAGTTGTTTGTCACTATTACCAGTTCTAAACGCCGCCATCTATTAGTGTTTTTGTTGCTGACAAGGCGTCAAACGTCACCGCTGATCGTTGAAATTTCTTGACAATTTCTTGTCCTTCAATATTAATCTGTAACTCACACGATTACTTCACGTGGATTTAAAAAAGAAAAAAAAAAACTCTAGTTCATAAGTTTTGTAAAAAAAAAAAAAAAAATACATGCATGACGAAGGGTGAACACACTGACGCAACAACTGCGAGACCAAACAATTTTTTTTCATTTTAAACGGATTAAGACGTTATGACAATGTTTACTATTAATAATTATCTTATATAAAATATTTATTAAAACATAACATTTTTATAACAAAGAAAAAAAAAAAATTTATTATAACAAATGTATCAACAAAGAATATTACAAACAAAAATTTCTAAACGCCTAATTTTAAATGACTTTTAAAAATTTTTTTAAACGAGACCAAACAAATTTGAATCTGTTAAATTCAAATACCAAAAAAGACTAATGAATTTGTTGAAAACAAATTGCTCTGAAAAAAGTGTGTGTTTTTTGTTGTTTTGTTTGCGTTTCTCCAAGAATTGAGTTAATGTGAAAAAGTTTAACAAAGTTTGCTTTTTACATTTTTTTAAAGTTTGCTCTTTAAGCGTTCTATAATTCGGAGAGCTTAGTGCTTCGAAAAAAAGGGAATACAGTAATAATTTCGAGTGAGAACATAATTGCTTTGTTCCCACTTTATGAAACACGCGTGTTTACACATTCACACTATACGTCAAGTTGTGCTGCGGTGCAAAAATCAGTTAAGAACACAAACTCTGTTGTGATGTTACGCTTTCTGTGTGCGCTCTTCGCTGGGATGTTTATTATTCCGGTGAGTCGTTCGCAGATTGTGTGTGTGTGTGTGTGTGTGTGTGTGTGTGTGTGAGACGCACCTTAAGGTCTCGGTGCACAATGTCGTGCTGGTGAATGTGATTGACGCTCTCCAGGATCTGACTGATGCACTGACTGAAAAACACAAGAACAATCACAATCAGAAACTCGGCAAACCAGAGAACAAGAGTATCAGTAAAAACTACACAACACACAACCATCAAATACACACTCACAACACCCATCACAAAACAAGAAGAACTCGTTCCTTGGAAGAGCCAATGGGAAGCTTGCATGTGTTGCACACATTAACTCTTTTTAAACTTTAAAATAAAACACGTTTACATGAACCTGTTATGTTGTAAGGAGGAGCAATTGAAGCTATTTGTCTTAAAAGAAGCCACATGGGTTTTAATTCCGACTTTATGACTTAGCATTAGATGCACTTTTACACAATAATATTAATATTTTAATCAATCCACTGGGTTAGCATGACAAGCAGTACACAGGACGTGATAAAACAGTCTATCGCGTTAAGCCTGGCGGTCTATTGGAGGTTTTATGGTAAATTAAGATACACATACACACACTTTGCTTTTTGGTTCCCATATAAGTGGTTCTTGCAGCTTTCCTGAGTTCCCGTGTCTCTTCATCACGGCAGTGTGAGAAGCATGAGCGTTTCTCAGTGTGTGTGTGTGTAGAACATGACGACACTGAGCTGGAGGCGGACGAGTCTGTCACTTACAGTGAAGCGAGAGGATTCCTGAGCATCACACACACACGCGTCTCTTCACAGCTCCAGCTCAGAAGACAGAAGGTCACAAACCGAGAAAAAGTGTGTGTCCGTGTGATGTCACTATTACGCCGTAGAACCAAATTACCCTTATTCAGGGGTTTACGGGCCATGTGCTCGGTTTTTAACTCTTCTTACACACACACACACACACACACACACAATATATAGTGCATTATAGAATCAAATACACACACGTTTAATTACGTATGTATAAATATGCTTATTTAGCTGTATAAATATTCATTTGTGTGTGCATATTTGTCTGTCTGTGTGCATATTTATGTAGGGACAGACTGCAATTATGTAGATATAAAATTAGAAACATAAACATGTCCATTAATTTATAATACTATATTGAAAATAATATAAATACATGTACTCCATGTATTTATTATTAATATAATAAATGTACATGTGCATTCCAGTGTGTATACATACATATGTATGCTTTGGTGTGTGTGTATGTGAATACAATATTATATTTACACATAATATACGAATATATACGTATATTATAAGCAAAGTGTGTGTGTGCTTATACACGATATACTCTGAAAGTGTGTGTGTGTTTGTACGTTAGTGTTTGATTAATACATGTTTAATGGATGTTAAAACATTACCATCTAAATAACGTAAAAAAAGTGAATTGTTTTCACAAACGTAAATACCTGGTGTGTGTATGTGAAGCAAAACATAGGTTTTTCAGAAGGACCTTCTCTTACGGAACTGATCGAGTGTGTGTGTGTGTGTGTGTGTGTGTGTGTGTGTGTGTGTGTGTGTGTGAGTGTGTGTGTGTGTGGCACCTGTTGGTTGCCAGATCTGCAGGTCCAGAAGCATTAAAAACGCAGCGCTGCTGGCTGTGCGTCTGCATCAGATATAAGTGTGTGTGTGTGTGTGTGTGTGTGTGTGTGTGTGTGTGTGTGTGTGTGTGTGACCTGCTCGCTGCAGCACAGTAACCACGGCAACAGTAAATTGGAGAGCCCACCTTGCGTCAGCTTCACTGTAATACTCTCTGGCGACGATGTCCTCAAACAACTCCCCCCCAGTCACACTGCGGAGAGAGAGAGAGAGAGAGAGAGAGAGAGAGAAAGAGATGGGGAGAGGGAGAGGGAGAGAGAGTGAAAAGATAGAAAGAGAAAGAAAAAGGAAAGTAGAGAGTGAAATGAGAAATGGGGAGAGCGAGAGTGAAAAGAGGGAAAGAGAGATAGGAAAAGAGAAGAAAAGAGAGAGAGAGAAAGAGAGAGAGAGCGAGAGAAAGAGATGGAGAGAGGGAGAGAGAGTGAAAAGAGAGGAGGAAAGGGAAGGGAAAGAGAGACAGGAAGGTAGAGAGAAAGAGAGAGAGAGAGAGAGAGAGAGAGAGAGAGAGAGAGACGGGGAGAAGGAGAGTGAAATGAGAGAAAGAGATGGGGAGAGGAAGAGTGAAAAGAGAAAAAGAGAGATGAAAAGAGAGAAAAAGGGAGGGAAAGAAAGAGAGAGAGAGAGAGAGTCAATAGCAAAACTTGGGATTGCAAAGAATATTAAAGCTTTGATTATATCCCTGTTACATTTCAAATAAACATCAAGTTAACAAAAACTTTGATAAAACAATGATTTAAAAAAAGTCCCAACAACTGGGTTGTGAGTTCGGATCCCAGGCTTGGAACAAAGTTCAATTCACCTGGGAACTGAAGTCATCACTGGAAATGAAGCCCAGATGACAACAAATAAAGACCTGGAGAAGATTACATGAACGAATGCATGTCATTAGAATGTGCTTATGTCATGACTCAAATAATTACATTTGTTTTGCTTTATCGATTATGACTTTTGCCGTGGAACCTTCCGGAACAGAGACTGGAACCTGCGACCTTTCAGTCCAGACTAGGCCACAATAATAATAATAATAATAATAATAATAATAATAATAATAATAATAATAATAATAATAATGAATGCTTCTTCACACGTCAGCAAACCACGAATCATAATTTCTCCAAGCTCATTATTTCAAACCTAACAAACCTTATTATGTGTTAATAAACACATCTGGAACATCTGAGCGCAAACCGTGTGTAAGCCCTGAGCACAAACACGACATTCAAAATCGCGTTTAGAGCCACTACAAAACCTGGAGCGGTGGATGGCGCTGACAGACGGCATCAGTTTGAAGGAATAATGTTTGACGTGCATTAGCAGCTCATGTCCAACACCGCGTTGATCTGCCACGACATGATCGCTCCACACAGCACCACACCGACTCAGGAGTAATAAAGTCAAGCTTACTGGCCAATTATGGCCTCGAGGGACCTTATTGGAATACGTGATCCCTTGGGATTTGAACCTACAACCTACTGGTGGCAAGTATAAAACAAGTATGTGGGAATCAAACCTACAATCTAAGATCATTAAAGTCATCGGTAGTTGTCGGTAGTCAGTCTGGGATTCAAACCTGCAACCTTCAGGCGTAAATTGTAAAAAAGTATATAAATCAAACCCACAAGCCAATGTTATGACACCTCAGTTGTTGTTGCTGTCAGTCTAAGATTTGAACCTACAACCTTCTGGCGCCATGTATTTGATTCTCATGTTATATAATTTTTTCAAACACGCAATCTAGTATCATTACACCTCAGTAGTTGTAGTTGTCAGTACGGCATTTAAACCTGCATTGTTCAGACAAGCATAAAGCAATTAAATGGGAATTAAACCCATAATTTAATATCATTAAATCTCAGTAGTTGTTGTCAGTCTGGGATTTGAACATGCAACTTTCAGGCAGCAATTTTTCCAAAAAAGTACATATAAATGGGAATCAATCCCACAAGCTAATGTTATGACACCTCAGTTGTTGCAGCTGCAAGTCTGGGATTTGAACCTGCAACCTTCTGACTGACAGAAAGATTATAAAATCAATCTGATGTTAACTAAACCCACAAGCCAAGATTATAATATATTAGTTGATTCAGCTGTCAGTCTGGGATTTGAACCTGCAACCTTCTGGCGGCAAGTATATAAAATTATAAAAAAATAGAAATCAAACCCATAATCCAATATCATATAACCTCAGTAGTTGTAGTCAGTCTGGGATTCAAACCTGCAACCTTCAGACTGCAAGTTTAAAATCAATCAGACGTGAATCAAACCCACAAGCCCAAGATTATGACCATGTAGTTGATTCAACAGTCAGTCTGGGATTTGAACCTGCAACCTTCAAACTGTAATTATAAAGCAATCAGATGAAATTCAAACCCACAATCTAATACCATTAAACCTCAGTAGCTGTTGTCAGTTTGGGATTTGAACCTGTAACCTTTGGGTGTCAAATTTAAAAAAAGAATAGAAAATGGGAATCAAACCCACAAGCTAATGTAATGACACCTCAGTTGTTATAGCTGTCAGTCTGGGATTCGAACCTGCAACCTTCAGCTCTGACCTTTAATTCCACTGACACTGTTTTCCAAAGTGTTACAATAACATTTTCAATCACTTTACCGTGGGAAATGAACCAAAGACCTGGTGTTCTAAAAACCAGCATTTCGAGCAAAATTCCAAATCAATCAGACGATAATTAGACAAATTATAATTATTCCAAGTAAGATTTCGTAAGAGTTCAAAAGTAAAAAAAAAAAAAAAACATACAGTAAAAGGGGGAAAAAAAGTAACAAACAAATTTAATTTTTAATTTAATTAACACTGTACCAAACACGTTTAATAACTAATATAAAGCAATAAAATCTTATTCGTTTTGCAATTTTTGTGGCAGGATCGGCAGACTGTTAAAATGATTTTCTACTTTTTCTAAAAAATAGAATGAGAATATCAATAGAAAAGAGTAATCACTGTAAAGAAATAAAGCTTACACAACAAGAACGAAAGACATCAATACTGTAAATAATGTTGTTAGCTATATGCTTAAGCTAAACACTAGATTCGAATGAGACTGAGAATCGGGCTGCGTGTTAAGAGCCCTGGAAAGACGCCACCTAACCAGGCCAGAGGCGACATCATCACCTCCGCGTCTAGCGTTACAGAACTCGCTGAGTCACGGCGCGCGTGTGTGTGTGTGTGTGCGTGTGTGTCGTACTCACAGGTCAAAGACCAGGTAATGGAAACCTTCTTCTGAGATACTGTCATGGAGCCGCACTGCAACAGAGAAGACACAGGAACAGGAGGATCAGCAGAAGTTTACCACCGCGTGAGTGTGTGTGTGTGTGCGTGTGTGTGTGTGTTTCGTGAACTGGTCTTGACCCGAGGTGCGTTTTAATATATGGAACCCGGTCAGGATGAAGCCGTCCCAGCTCTCTCACCATCTCATAAGATAAACTAAACAGAGTAAACAGATAAACTAAACAAAGTAAACAGAAACACAGTACTGAAAGTATATGATATAACCGTGATCCCTCGTTTATCGCGGCAGATACGTTCCAAGTCCGACGGCGATAAGTGAAAATCCGCGAGGTAGAGTCACAACATTTACGTATTTATTTAACACTTATTCAAACTTTTAAAAGACTTTTTTCACGAAGAATTCTTTATTAAAGTAATATTACCAAACATTTCCACGCCGCACGTGTCGTCCCCGCGGAGATATTCATTTTCAAAGTGAATATACGTAATAAAGAATGAATCCGCGAATATACGTAATAAAGAAAAAAAAATCCGCGAAGCAGTGAATCCGCGATAGTCGAACCGCGAAGTAGCGAGGGATTACTGTAAACACACAGCCGCATTCAATAATCCACAGCTTATACATATATAAAAAAAGAATCACTAAAAAGACATGTGACAGTCGTCTCCATACGGCACAGAACCGGATTGTGCAGTGTGTGTGTGTGTGTGTGTGTGTGTGTGTGTGTGTATTTCCTCTATCACACTTCACTCACAACGTCTGATGAGCACATGATGAAAACGGCCAATTACACGCGATTATTCTGACACTCGCAATTACACAGAGTTAAGATAATGAGAGAGAGAGAAAGAGAAGTAGAGAGAGAGAGAAAGTGAGAGAGAGAGAGAAAAGAGACAGAGACAGAGACAGAGAGAGAGAGAGAGAGAGAGAGAGAGAGAGAGAGAGAGAGAGAGAGAGAGAGAGAGAGAAAGAGGAGAGGGAGAGATGGTGTTTGAAAAAGTGAGTGAGAGACAGAAAGAGAGAGAAAGTCAGAGAGAGTCAGCGCAAGAGAGAGAGAGAGAGAGAGAGAGAGAGAGATAGAGAGAGAGACAGTGCCGGCAGCATGAGCACTCAGCGCTCTCTTTCTCTCCTCTTTAACCTTTCAGACTGTCTCTCTTTCTCCATCTCTCTTCCTTCATTGGTTCCATTGTGCAGCACTTATCTGCAACCCAAGCAGAAAACATGACAAGCCGTCTGCTCCAGGAGTAAGAGAGGAGACAAACACAGGTGACAGAGAGAAGAAGAAGAGGAGGAGGAGAGAAGGAAATCAGGCCTGAAGCAGAACGTCACTGATGCGAAGGATAAAACACTCTTTTTTTATATGAACAGACTGTAAAATAAAGATCCTGGAGCCTTTTGAATCTTTGGCTCATCAATGGTGAATCCAAAAAGACATGCTTGGTCTGGAATCGCCATGGTTACCAAACAGACACCACGCAGCTCTGCCATTGGCTCAGGAAGACAGCAAATCAGCAAGCAGAGAGACTGATATGTAGGATTGATAGGCAGACTGATCGATGGAGATGGATGGACAGACCAACAGACAGATATAAACAGAAAGATAGACACTAGGAAAGTGGGAAAGATAGACTGATTGTGAGATAGACTGAGAGACAGTTTGAGAGAGATTGATGGATAGACAGACAGACTGATATGGGTAAACAGACACACTCATTGAGAGTGAGAGAGATAGATTGATAGAGATGACAGATTAGATAGACAAGGGAGAGATGTAGAGACAAACTGAGAGTGAGATAGTTAAACCAAGAGAGAGAGACAGATTGATATAGACAGATTGGAAAAGAGACAGACAAAAGAGAGAGAGAAAGGGATGGACAGACAGATTAAGGGAGAAATTAATACATAGAACAAGAGAGCGAGAGAGAGAGAGGCAGACATGAGTTGAGAATGAGATAGACAGACAGACGAAGCTTGAGAGATAGACAGATTAAAGACAGATCTACTGAGAGTGAGATGGATAAACCAGATTGGAAAAGAGGCAGATTGTTAGATTTAAACATAGTCAGATTACAATGAGATAAACTGAAAGACAGACTGATGAAATATATAAAGACAGACAGACAAAGAGAAAGATGGACAGACCAGGAGGCATTAAAAAATTGATCGAGAGAGAGAGACAGACAAACAGATGAAGAGATTACTAGATAGAGAGACACACAGGTCGAGAGTGAGGACAGACAGACAGACAGACAAACAGACAGACAGACAGACAGATTGAGGGAGACATTAATAGATTGTTCAAGATTGAGATAAAAAGAGAGAGAGAGAGAAATCAAGTGAGACATTAATAAATAGATCGAGAGAGAGAAAGAGAGAGAGAGAGAGAGAGAGAGGGAGAGAGGGAGAGAAAGAGATAGACAGACAGATCAAGAGAGACATTAATAAAAAGATCGGTCAAGATAGAGCGAAACAGAGAGAAAAAGAGAGAGGGAGAGAGTCAGAGAAATTAATATATAGATTGATTGAGAGAGAGAGAGAGAGAGAGAGAGAGAGAGAGAGAGAGAGAGAGAGAGAGATCAAGTGAGATAATAATAATAAATAAATAGAGAGAGAGAGAGACAGACAGATCAAGTGAGACAATAATAAGTAGAGAGTGAGAGAGAGAGATTACTAGATGACTAGACAGAGAGAGAGACAGGGGTTGAGAGTGAGAGCATCAGTGATGAGGTGAGCATCTCCTCTGGTGCTGATGCTGCTGATGATGATGATGATGATGATGATGATGAGGGGGTTTGCTGCTGCCCACGAGCATCTCCCACCTCAGCAGGTTATTTATAGAGCTGCACTCGTCCATCTCTCCACCTGCACCTCTCCCTTCTTCATCATCATCACCCCTCCATATCTCACGCTATCCACTCCATCGCTTCATCTCTCACTCCTTCCACTAATTCTATCTCCGAGATTCTATTCTAGGGCGAGATTAGACCAGAGCAAGAGCGAAGACCGCAGGATGTGTGTTGCAGCAAATATACTTCAGATTAATTCGCCCCCTTTGGCACGACACACACACACACACACACACACACACGCTCCGAGAAACAATGCTCAGTGTCTTGTGGTGTTTAGTCATCGGGGTGTGACGAGACCCTCGGACGAACAAGAGCTCACAAGTGTGTGTGTGTGTGTGGGTTACATACGTATATTTATATTTTAATACATATTAGTTTTACATATTTTATTTAACTATGAAATTTTTCATTTGGTTTACTGAATAATTCATACACAAATATATTTTCTCGTATCGTCTACTATCGTATTTCAGTTTCTGGGTATTACAAAGAGAGAGAGAAAAAGAGACAGAGAGAGAGAGAGAGAGAGAGAGAGAGAGAGAGAGAGAGAGAGAGAGAGAGCACAAGAGAGAGTGACAGTAGATGGAGAGGAAGAGACAGATAAAAAAATTATGGACAAAGAAAATTTGTGATATGATATAGAGGAGGAGAGAAGGAGGGGACAGGGATAAAAAAAAAACATTATAGACAGAGAGAAAGATATACAGTAGACAGGGAGGGAGAGAGAGAGAAATAAAAATAATGATAGACAGAGAAAGACAGTGATAGCACGAGAGAAAGCTATACAGTAAACAGAGGAGAGAGAGATAAAAAAATAATGATAGACAGAAAGACAAATAGTGATAGAGCAAGACAGATATATACTGTATATAGTAGACAGAGGAGAGAGAGAGAGAAAATAAAATAGACAGAAAGATAGAGATGGATCGAAAGAGAGAGAGAGACACACCATAGAGCAGGGGTGTCAAACATCCGGCCCGCAAGTAGGTTCGATCAGGCCCGCCGAATTGTTTGGAAAAAAATAGAAAAAAAAAAAAAAAATTTGCTGCAATTCATTGATTGTCCGCTAAGGGGCGTTTCCATGGGAGTAGAACGCTGCATCACTGAGACGGACAGAATCTTGTTAAGAACGGAAAAAAACAGGTGTTATCCGCTACCTATCCGCTACAACCTCATTAATCAAAATGTTCCAAACGGAGAAAGATAGATAAATAGTGTAAATGCAAACAGTATTTAAGGCTTAAACACTGTTTGCATTTAAATATTGCATGTTTCATTTATGAGTTTACGAATGTGACTTTCTCTTCATTGCACATTTAATATCACTCTCCTTAGTTTGTAAGGTGTATGCAGGGATTTAATTATATTTATATAAGTGGTTTAAAATTCAGTTCTTTAAACCTCAAGTGCAATACTATATTTTTCATTACCAATTTAACTTGTGTGCCTTTGTACAATCAGTGGGATAAGTTGCAATGCCTAAATGTGAATGATAAAGGTAAATTGCACATTTGTAAGGAATTATGAGGAAATTCTTGGAATGTTTTGTAAAAGCATAGTTCATTAAAATTCAATATGTTCCAAATGTTCTTGTGATTCTTTACACCAAAACAAAGACAATACATGATATTATTGATATTTAATGCAGAGTATGGAATAATTTTAATGGTCCGGCCCGCCTGACATCTCCTTAAGTCTAATGTGGCCCGCTATGCGAAATGAGTTTGACACCCCTGCCGTAGAGACAGGAGGAGCGAAAAAAAAAAAAAATGGAGAAAATGGAAAAAGAGGAGAGAGAGAGAAAAAAAAATAGACAGAAAGATAGAGATGGATCGAAAGAGAGAGAGAGACACCGTAGAAACAGGAGGAGCGAGAGAGATAAAAAAAAAAAAATAATGATAGACAGAAAGAAAGATAGTGATAGAGCAAGACAGATATATACTGTATATAGTAGAGATAAAAAACAGAGAGAAAGATAGTGATGGATCGAAAGAGAGAGATAAAAACAAAATAATGATAGACAGAAAGAAAGACAGGGACAGAGCGATAGAAAGGGGGAACGAGAGAGAGAGAGACAGATAGAGAAACAGTCATAGAGCAGGAAGGGGCAGAGAAAAAAGACAGACAGACAGACAGACAATCAAACAGGCAAATGTATAGATAAACAGAAAAGGAAAGAAGAAAAATAGACAGACTGACAAAAAGCTACACAGATAGAAAGACAGACAGCAAAAAAAGGATAGTTAAAGAAAAGATAGATTGAGGAATCGAGATGATTATTAGTGTGTGTGTGTGTGTGTGTGTGTGTGTGTGTGTGTGTGGTCTCACTCCGGCTGCTCACCGATGTTGGGATGCTTGAGCAGACGACAGATCCGAGCTTCACGCTCCAGCTTCTGGTGATCTGAGGAGAAGAAGCAGCGCAGGTCAGAGGTCAGAGGTCAGAAGAACAACCAACACACAGTTAGAGTTATATTTTAAGCCCCGCCTTAAACACTCATTGGTCGAGTGTCGTCCAATTGGTAATAGTGGACTGTGGGTAAAAACCGAGATACACGTTCGAAACCATCACAACCGAGGCCGTGACGCAGTGTGTGATGCTGTGGGGGAGGAGCTTAGATAAGCGACAGAGGATGAGTGTCAGTTAAACGTAAGCCTCTTCCTCAATCACATCATATTTACTGTATTCACAAGACACAATGTGTTTGTAAAAAAAAAAGCAAACAATAAGTCATCTTTAGAATATATACTGAAAAACAACAATTTCTAATGCAATGCGGCATTGTTATTGTATTCTTTTAGATGACAGCAGCAAAACAAACAACCAGAGAAAACCACTTTAATTGGCTTTATATGTATATAATATCATTATAAAAAAAACTAAAATAATAATACAATACAATAATAATGCTATAATTAACAATGAAAATAAATAAGACGCCCTTTTTGTTACGACCCTACACAATTATGTACTTTTAATATAATATTTATAAAACCTCTAATAGAACACCATGGCGGTCTAATTCTAGACCTATTATAGGGGTCTTTCTACTAAAGATGGCGTTCTATTAGAGGTTTTGCGGTGTGTGTGTGTGTGTGTGTGTGTGTATATATATATTTATATAACTTATTATTTTTATTAGTACTATGTCATGTAAAACTATTTATTCTGTTGTTTAAGTACATGTTGAACATCATTTCGTTTTAATTTCTTTCCGGGCAGACAGAAAGACAGACAAAGATCAAAGAGAAATGGCTTGGTGAGCGTCAGTCAGCTGATCATTCCTTCAAACGCCAAACAAATCGTTCTAAAATCTATCTGGTCAGAGCCTGAACAACGATGGACAATGGACAGTTTGTTCTTTTTTTAACCGACTTTTAGCCCACATTTTTGAACACAGATAAATAATGGACATTTTTATTCTTTATAAAGACTTTTTTTCCCCTAATTCGCATAGCGACTTTGCTTCTTAACTAAGAACAGCGCTATATAAATAAACTTGAACTTGAACTTAAAGACACTGACAGAGCAAGAGAGATATACAGCAAAGAGAGGAGAGAGAGAGAGATAAAGAATAATGGTAGACAGAAAGACAGTGATAGAGCGAGAGAGAGAGAGAGAGAGAGAGAGAGAGAGAGAGAGAGAGAGATACAGCAGACATAGAAAAGAGCGAGATAAAAAATAATGATAGACAGAGAGAAAGACAGTGATAGAGCGAGAGAGAAAGAGAGAGATACAGCAGACAGAAAAGAGAGAGATAAAAAATAATGATAGACAGAGAGAAAGACAGTGATAGAGCGAGAGAGATACACAGCAGAGAGAGAGAGAGATAAAATAGAATGATAGACAGTGATAGAGCGAGAGAGAGAGAGATATGCAGTAGACAAATAATGATAGACAGAGAGAAAGACATTCAGTAGACAGAGGAGGAGAGAGAGAGAGAGAGAAAAAACAATGATAGACAGAGAAAGATAGAGACGGAGAGTGAGAGAGACGTAGAGAGAGGAGGCCCGATAGACAGACAGAAAGACAGGGATAGAGCGAGAGAAAGGGGGCACAGTAAAACGCAGTGTTTGGACGGTTGTGACGCGTGAAGGCCGCGCAGCATTCCGTGATGACGTAACACACCGCGGCGTTCCCGAGCATTAATCCCGCAGACACACGCGCTCCCTGCCTGACTCCTGAGGGCTGGAAAAAACGGAAAAAAAAACTAACGCGCACAAGTCACAATACAAATCTGAGCGATCATCCGACTGATTGGATGAGGTTGGGAATTGCAGGCGATTGGTGGTTTATTTTCACCGATTTGGAATTTTTTTGCATCTGATTTTGATTAATATTATGTCGTTACCAGAAGCTTTGTGACGCTTAACGTCGTGATCACAATATCTGTCCCTCGCAATTTGTGAGATCAATTCGTCAGGTCACAGAATCAGCCAATCAGCAATAGTGGGAGGGGCTACAAAAGGGGGTTAGTGAATCAAATGCAAATCAAATTTTTCTACTAATTTTAACCAAAATAATCCAGTGAAATAATACACGTCATGCGTGTGTCTAGAACCTTCCAGAACATTTTGAGAACATTTATTATGCAGAACTGTAATTAAACAACACAATGTTGCCGATAAATAAACGAAAAGTCTTTCTTTCTAAAAGGCACTACAGTTTAAGTTTAAGTCCTTGGTTCCTAAATGCCAAGTTGCAGAGAACAAAAAAAAAAAACTGGTGTCCTTTTAGTTAAGGAACTCTTACACTGTAGTGAAAATACTACCAGTATTAATTAGTCAAATAAGTTTAGACTATTAGTTTAATAGTGAAGTGTGTCATTATTTCAGTCTTGAAAAAGCATTATACGAGGTAAAGACTTTAATTAAGAATTTTGTACGAATAAATAATATTTAGTTTGAGTTGAACTTGTATGAATGTTGTTTAATGCAATGGTCTATCCAAATAATAATACATCTCCTGGGACACACCGCGACCTGCCATTATATGAAAAGGGGGCGGAGTCCTTGTGATTGCGCCTCAGGGTGTCAATCAAGAGCCGAGCCAAAAGAGCCGAATCTTTGAAAAGAGCGGGATGTCCCATCACTATGTGGAAGTTCTTCTGTGCCAAAACAATGCTGCGTGATGTGACTGACCAAACGGATTGGTCAAATTTGCGATAAATGTGCGGCGATTGGATGAAACCGCAAGGTCGCAAATAAATTGCGGGGTTTCGCTGAATTTGCGCGATCGCGAAATCCTGGAGGGACTGAATTATCGCCATAGAATTAGAATCTCTATCGTAGGCCAATTTTGTAACGTTTATATCGCGTATGGTTGATATCGCTCAATCCTACTCGTCAGGAACACAGAGTAGCACGGAACCCATTCCAAGCGGATTTGCACCGAATTAAAAACATTAGCAACAACAACAAATAAACAACAGCTAAAACAGTGACACACAGTCACAAATCCGCTGCTGTATCACTGCAGTAATACTGCTGTAGAGAAGATCAGGGGAAAAGAGAGTCAGATGGAGGGTGGGAAAGACTGGAGAGAAAAAAGAATGATAGAAAGAAAGAGAGAGAGAGAGAGAGAGAGAGAGAGAGAGAGAGAGAGAGAGAGAGAGAGAGAGAGAGAGAGAGAAAATTAACAGAGCCAGACAGAGGGTGAGAGACAAAAAGAAAAAAAATAATGACAAAGAGAGAGAGAGAGAGAGAGAGATAAGCACAAAAAAAGAGTGAGACAGAGGGTGAGAAAGAAGAAAAAAAAGAGAGAGAGAGAATAATGAGCAGAAAGAAAAGTGTCAGACAGAGTGAGAAATACAAAAAGAAATCAGAGGAAAAAAAGAATAACACAAAGAGAGAGAGAGAGAGAGAGAGATGAGAAAAAAAGAGAGAAATAAGGGCAAAAACGGTCAGATGAGGGTGAGAAAAATGACAAAAAGTAAGAAATAGAGAATTATGAGCAGAAAGAAAAGAGTCAAGAAAAGGGTGAGACAGACAAAAAAGAAATTAGAGGAAAAAAGAATGACACAAAGAGAGAAAGAATATAAGCAGAAAGAAAAGAGTCAGACAGATGGTGAGACAGACTAAAAGAAGTGAGAGGGAAAAAAGAATGACACAGAGAGGAGAACAAGTGAAAAATTAGCAAAAAGTAAGACAAGGTCCTACTCAGAGAGAGAGAGAGAGGCAGGGCGAGTTAAGATCACATGACCCGTTCAGGAGCCCTCAGCATCCCTTCATCAGCTGGGATGGCAGGACGCCGTCGCTCCATTCACACCTCTGATTTACTCTCTGATCATCCATCAGCGGGAAATAAAACCCCTCCCCCCTCCCGCCCCCTGCATGTCGTTATCAGAAGCTTTGTGACGCTTAACGTCGTGATCACAATATCTGTCAATATATTGTGAGATCAATTCGTCAGGTCACAGAATCAGCCAATCAGCAATAGTGGGAGGGGCTAGAACAGGGTGGGCAGTGAATCAAATGCAAATCAAATTCTCTGACAATATTTAACCAAAATAATCCAGTCAAATAACACACCATATGAACAGGCCTTGATCATACAAGCGGTTCAGCTCCAGTACTCCACACACACACACACACACACACACACACACACGTGTCAAGATGAAGACTGCATTAGTTTACTTATATGACAAAATCTATCCCATCATTCTCAGAAAAAAAGTTAAAAGGGAAAAAAGAGGATTGCTTTCATTTAAATGCAGACAAAAATGTTCACTGAAGCAGCAAACACACCGATAAAAGACAAATTACAGCGGATTCATGTTTCGTGACTTGTCCAGATAATGTCTTCATTAGTGAGATTGGAGAGAGAGACAGAGAGAGAGAGAGAGAGAGAAAGAAAGAGAGAGAGAAAGAAAGAGAGAGAGAGACGGGGGAGAAAGAGAAATAGTGTGTGAGAGAGAGAGAGGGAAAAAGAGAAAGAGAGATAGAGACATGGGGGAGAAAGAGATAGGGAGAGAGGGGGAGAAAGAGAGAGAAAGAGAGAGAGAGAGAGAGAGAGAGAGAGAGAGAGAGAGAGAGAGAGAGAGAGAGAGAGAGA
>CM051500.1:3323610-3359285 GCA_028031935.1 Paedocypris micromegethes | reverse complement strand
CAGAAAAAGAAAGGGAGAGAGGGGAGTGAGAGAGAGAGAGAGGGGGAGAGAGAGAGAGAGAGAGAGAGAGGCTGTGTGGGTCGCTGAGACGCGCTGTGGTGCTGATGCTACATGACAGTCCAGATTTCTGCCACACACCCACAGAAAGCAAGAGACGTCCTCCATCTCTCTGTAGATCCATTATGAATTATAATGCACACACTATAATGCACTCATGTATAATGTACCGCAGTTCTAATGCACACAATTACATCAGGACAAAGATAAAACAATTCCGTCATTTGGTCAATGCAGTTAAAAGAACCGCAGGCTTTTTTTTTGCCAGAATTCCTCAACATTGAACCTAAAAGACGTACTTTTACATGTACGTGTGTTAATTAAGATTTTTATTTAATTTAGTTTTAGTCAAAGTCTTTTGTTTAGTTTTAGTCCCAATTTAATCATCTTAATTTATTTTTAGTTTTAGTCTAATTTTGGTCGACTAAATACCACAGCATTTTAGTCGACTAAATTACAGTATAGATTATATTCTAAATGTTTACTAAAGTTGCTATGTCTAAGAAATCTGAATACTTAATTTAACTATGAACATAAAAAACATATACAAAGATCTTATTTGAAAAAACATTTTTTTTTCTTGAACTTATTTTAATCAATTTTTCTTTCAATCCAAATAAATGTATTCTCATGAATGAAACCTCAACAAATAGAAAAACAAATACAGTAAAATAAAATTGCATCACGTTTATAAGTAACAAACGGTTGCACGTTTATAAGTTTATAAAAAGTATAATCAGCAGATGGCGCTTCAGGTGTGTTGTATTTCTGCTCGTGATTGTTGCTCCATACAAAAGGAACACGTCTTACCTAAACATTGCGCTCATTGTCCGTAAATAATAATTTAAAATACTTCCTATGCAAAGAAAGTCTCTGCCATTTTCGCTATAACTGCAAAATGCGCTTCAAGGATCTGACACCGATAGAACATTCTGTGACGTACACAGACGAGAGGGAAGCAGCCGGAAATAAAATTCCGATTTGTAAATTATACATGATGTAAAAAAAAATAGTAAAATACATTCACGCCTCTAGTTCACAGGATTGAGCTGATAAACAGCCTCCAGTACCTTCAGAAGCCTACAGATGGCGTTATAAGTGTCCTTTCAAATGTAGTGGAGTAAAAAGTACAAATGCTCAATCTCAAATGTAGTGGAGTTGAGAGTAAAAGTTGCTTTTATTTTTTTATACTTGGCACAAGTACAAAGTAGCAAAAAACATACTTAAGTAAAGTAACAAAGTCAATTTACTCAAGTACTTGACACCGCTGCACATCACTAGCACCAAGAATATCAAACGTAATAGTTTACTAGCGGAATCCTGACCTACACAGAAGCAGCAGGAGACACATGATGCGGGTCAAACCAGGATCTTAAATCCCGCCAACAGCTCTGATCGATAAGCGGTGATTAGACTGATCGCCAATCAGATCGCGCACTTCGTTACAGCTCAGACAGCGGAGACGCATCCACAAGCCAAATATTTTGTTTTTTTCATTTTTTTTTTTTTTTACTTCATAACTTTTCAAAATTCATATAATACAAGTCTAAAATTGCACTGTTTCTTATTTCAAAAACATTTATGAACGTCAATCAACATTTATTGATCGATTGCTGACTTGATGAGACTCTACCGCTGTCCACTGGATGGCGCCAGAGGGTCATTTATGTAACAGTAATTTAAACAAAACGTTACTAAACAATTTTAAATAATTTCTGTTCTAATTTAGTGGTATATCACATTTCAAATTCTGTTTCAACAGTTTTATTTTATTTATTTTTTTTATTATGATTGTCGTCCACGCTTCAGATTCTTCCTTATTCTTTATCGAGTTTGTGGAGGATTGTCACGGTGACAGTGATGGGGCAGAGTATACCTCTCCATCTAAACACACACACACACACACACACACACACACACACAAAAGAGTTTAGTATTAGCATAAAAGACAACCATAATGCATATTTATCACATACGTATGTATTTAAGTGTTGCTACATAATATTCATGAAACAAAGACACTAATGTACATACATCCGACTACACATAGTAATTTTGAGAAAGCAAAATGCAAAGGAGAAAGTAACCTTCAAACTTACAGATTTACTTACAGATTTATCCGAGTACGTAGTAACATTGAGACTGTAAAATGCGATGCGCGTTTTCTTAGTTAATTACGATCTTCGTCATCCTCACCTTCAACCTAGTTTGTTCTAAGCTTAAGCTCTCAACTACAAATTTATGGTTGTCATCCATTCTGTACAGCACAAAATACAGAAAAGTATTAAAGATTTAACGCAGACGTACCTGATGCGTTCACTAGTGTCTTCTGGTGAGAGCTAGAATATACTCCATCAGAACGCCCTGATCCAGACGGACAACAAGCATGAAAACACGTCAACCGTTTCAGCATCACAATTTACAGTAATTTACAGTTCTACATCTAGGACATCTAGTTGATTGTGGAGAAAACCAGGCCTGTGTCGATTTCCTTGATACTGACCAGTCAAACAACAATTCCACTGTGATCACTATAGTGAAATAATGCAAGTTTATTCTTGAAAATGTAAAAAAATAGGCTTTCTGTTTGATTTTCCTTTTATATATATATATATATATATATATATATATATATATATATATATATATATATATATAAATCTAATGTCTGAAAGACCGTGTTGATGTATATATGTTGTTTTAAAAAAAAAGATGCCAGAGCTGACTGAAATGTTTTTAACAGAAAGAATAATTTTCTTTTAAAGAACTAACGGCCTTTTGCATGCGTTTTCTTTTATTATGTCAAAGAAATAGATTGTTAGACCTCTAAAATTACAGTAGAGCTCCGGCCTGTTTGAGTCTTACAGCATGCGTGGATATTAAAGAGCTAATCTACGTTTTTCCGTTCCTTTTAGCAGCAGCGTGTAGCTTTGCCAGGGGTGTAAGGTACTTGAGTAAATGTACATGGTTACTTTACTTAAGTATGTTTTTGGCTACTTCGTACTTGCACTGAGTATCAAAAATATAAGCAACTTTTACTCTCTACTCCACTGCATTTGTGATTGAGTAGCAGTACTTTTCACTCCACTACATTTGAATGGACACTTATCGTTACTCGTTACATTGTAATTGTGCGCGACAAGGCGGAATTAATTTATACCGCGGTTAATTTCTTGGGCGGACGAGGTGAATATTGCCATCTTTAGGCTGCTGAAGGTAATGGACGCTATCTGTGAATTAGAAACCTGGAGAGTTTTGCAAGCCACAGATATGTATGTTTTTGGATTCGATTTTCTTTATTTACTACATATGTTCGCGGATTCACGGCTTTGCGGATTTCTTTAATTAGGTATGCATAAATTATAAAAGAAATATATCGAAATATTTGTGCACGACCGCGAGGTCTGCTGATGTCGCGCGCTTCCCGCGGGTCTCAATTTTTCATTTTTACGTGGTACAATAATTTTTTTTTTGCTTGGCATTCGTTAAATGAATGAATGTATGAAATGTTATAGTATTGGTAGCATGATGATTTTTTCGTTTTTTATGTGGTGCATAAAACAACAAAACACTTACTGTTCTATTTCTTGACATTCGTTCCGCTGTACTGTATGTATCTGCTTAACAATCTTTCGTTTTTTTATGTTATATCAAATATGTACACTTACTTGCCATTATTACTAGACATCTGTTCCTGTGATTTTTGTACTGAGATGTTTGTTAACTACTTTAATAGAGAAGACTACGTGAAAAAATTTGTTTTAAAAGTCTGAATAAGTGTTAAATAAATACGTAAATGCAGATTTTCACCTGTCGCCGTTGGGCTTATAATTTATTTACCGCGATAAACCAGGGTTCACTGTATTTACTACAGATTTTGAATTGTAAATGTACATGTATGTAACTAAATAGATCCTTTCCTAACCTGTATTTTAACACCAGCAACTTTGCTGATTAAAACTTATAAAAATGATATCCGCATAGAGCGCCCCTAGTGGTGGAAAAACATCTGCAGAATAGACCTTTGTATAAGCCGCATTGTTCAAAACATGTGAAATAAGTAGCAGCTTGTAGTCCGGAAAATACGGTAGTTTTCTTGCTTCAGTATTTGCCAGAATATTATACTCCATTTTCATGGATTGCAACGGTTTAAAAAAACTCGTTGTCTTGGACCTTTTATATGGACATTTGCCATCTGAGCCTCAAACAGAGAGTCAGAAGTTCCACGGTTTCACCTGTTGCTTCGGCCCGGGCGGCTAACACTTTAGCTTATATGCTAGTTTGATATGGTGGGCACCATAAACTGCCAACATGTACCGTCAATTAATGCCAATACTCTCTGTACCACGGACTAAAACAATGTTGCAGTTGAATTAGGGTAGGGACAATTTGTCCGGTAACTTTCCTGAAAACTGAATGCTAACAAATGGGACAAACCCTTTGTGTGTCCTACAATGCACCTGAAACATTTAGTAGTTTTTAACAACCCGTGCCATTTACCTTTCTCTTGCTGAAGCAAGCGATCCAGGAAGTCTTGCACCACGGACGACCTAATGGTGCAGATGTTGTTGTAGCTATCCAGCGCAGGGAAGGGAATTGCGCTGCTTGAGATGCGATTTCTGTGCAAGTACTTCAGGATCTTGGCAGCTTGTGGTTTGACACAGCGGTTGGAGAAGATGTCCACAAACCCTGAGCAAGCAGCAAGAGTCGGAGAAGATGCATCCAGGTCAGAAACAACTCAACTCAACTTTATTTATCAAGTACCTTCATTTCATCATCAGAGTTGGCTATGGAATGTTCTGCCTAGTCCAACTCACAGTCGAGACTCAGAGTCAGTGAGTGTAAGTCTAGACTGAAGACGCGTCTCTTCAACGAAGCATATATTAACCTGTTATAATAACTTACAGAAATATAGTCGTATAGAAAGGCTGCCTAGTTTAGTGCTCGGAACCGAATCACACCTGCACCTCCTAAAACTGTCAAAATCTTTAATTATGGTACTCCAAGTTTATCTAATTGCTTTGTTTTTTCTGTGTTTCACTCCTCTCCTGAGCGCCGAGTGCCGTACGACTGGAATCTCCTAGAGCTTCGGCTTCATCTTCTCTATGATGCCTCCTGGACCTCTGTAGACCTGATGACGCTGTTTACGTGGAGAAATGGAGCCACCTCTTTCCCCACTGAGGAGGGAAACACCTTCCGGAACCATCATTAAAATGGCGCGGAACAACCAACGCTCTGATTGTGTAGTGTTAGAATGCCGGAGGAGACTGGCACCAGTGAGCCGAGTTCTCCACAGGGTCACAGCCATTTACTTGATGATCAAATGAATAAAAACCAACAGTCCTCTTACATATTCACACGTGCACTTTGAGACCGTTAAAACAGTGAAAAGCACAATGCTCAGAACTTCTAAAGTGAATAATGATTAAAACGTTATAACGTCAGTACTGTAACACGAATAATGGTCAAAGCGTTATTATGTTTTTCAGTCAACTCATACCAGGTTCAAACGCCAAGTAAAAAAATGTGTTTTTAAAAGAGATTTAAGAAGAGGGTGTGCCCACCTGGTGCCAGAGAACACGCCCACAGCTGATGGAGCACGTGATGTCGTAAATATCCTTTTATAGTTTTCAGTGGTGTGAGGAGTAACATATAGCACTATTTCCTGATTTACACTGTGTTTATATATATATATATATATATATATATATATATATATATATATATTATTGCACTTAACCTCTTTTTGTATATACACGAGTGGGTTTGCAGAGCTTTTTTTGAGCACTTCACCTTTATGAATGTGTTATTTATTAAAATATTTATAAATATAATCTGCATTGTCTTTCAGGAGAGCTTCAGTTTGGATCAGGAACTGGTCACACTGGTCTAAAAGCTGAAGATAAGTGTGAACCATGTTGTGGCCATTGGCGTCTCATTTCATTCCGTTGCATTAATAATTGCATGAGTCATTGATAACAAATCATCATCGTGGAATCTCCGTGACAACCCGACAAGTACAATTTTAAATGTTTACTGTTTAGTTAGTTACCGGCTTTCCATCAGATGAGCTGCACGTCTTCGCTCTGTTCTGCTAATAAAAGGCCTTGTTCCTGTGTTTCTCTGACCAAAAACTCGTCTGTACTGCGACCGCTAACTAAGATCCTGAAATTCAGCTTTGCTGTTTGTGTTGCTGACTATAGAGCAGAAGATGGAGGTTTTTAGACTGAAAGAGTTTCTCAAACCACCAGCTAAAGCAGATGAAGTTCTTCAGAAGCTTCTTCCTGTCATTAAAGAAATTCATCATCTCGAGTAAGTCACACACACACACACACACACACACACACACACACACACCACACACACACACACACACACACACACACACTTACGTATGTATTCACCTGAAGCTCTGAGAATATGAACCTTGTGTTTGAATATTTGTGTAGATAATATGTATATATTTTACTATGTATAATACGTATTTATTTTGTTGTGGTTTGGCAATAATAAAATTAGCTGTAATATTAGCTGAATATAGTTTGAGTCTTGAAGTGTCAGTGATTTGTTCTTGATTATCTTGATGTTTCTGAACGAGAGACTGAAGAGTGTCGTCGTTGTTCTTCACAGTTTGAGACGTTGTGGAGTGACAGAAGAAGGTTGTTCTGCTCTGACTTCAGCTCTGAGATCAAACTCACGTCTGACTAACTAGATCTGACTTATAATGAACATCTGAGTGACTCTGGAGTGAAGATTCTCTGTGATGCCTGAAGGATTCTGACTGTCATCTACAAAACTCAGGTAATTCTGCTCTCAGAACATGTGCCAATATATCAGATCAAGCTATAAAAAATCTAATACAAATCTGAGTTAAATTGTTTTTATTTATCTATAAAATATAAATGTGTTTTCCCGCGAAGCTACATTAAAAGGTAGGTCTCAGAGGTAAAATGCCCAATATTTTACTAAAGTAGAAGTAGCGTTACTAATACTGATAAAACTACTTTTAAGTATAACAGTAAAAGTAATGCAAGGAAATAAAAATAGCATTATAGAACTATATTGCTCTATTATATTGTTGTAATTACATTAAAAAGTAATGCATTTGATCACAAAGCTTCTGTGCGATCTGAGTTGCCTCAAGACACTAAATCACACAGGCGTCTCAGAGGTTGATAAATCTGTAAAACTTGACAGAAAACAGATTATTTTCAAATACATTTTATGAAATAATGACCTAAATATGTACAGATCTGGCCATTAAAAATGCATCTTTTTTCCTGCGGTGCCCTGCAAATCGTCATGAATGATCACGGAGACTCCTGCGGCAACCATTTCCGGTATTTTTATAAAGTCGGTGCGCTTCATATACTATCCACCAGGCGGCGCAAGGAACAACGTGGTTGGAACATGAATAATATCGTTTAAAAAACGTTTACTGTATATTAAAAAGCAATGCAGCTAGGAAAGGTATCTGTGGGATTTAGTATTTTCATTACACACCTGCGATTTGTTACAAACTAACAATTATTTTATAATACCAACTTTACGGATACAAAACGAAATTCACAAAGTCTGTAAAGACCAAACCATTACAAGCCAAAAACCATTGATAAAAATACTACTACAAGAACAGGAGAAAATGTGTATTTATATATTAACGGAAGAGATTGTTCACTAAAACAGTCTTCGTGTTCACTTCATGTCTTCACAAGCTTTTTAATATAACGCTTATAGTTACAATATAATACAATAGTTACAATATAGTGTACAATACAAATACCAGCATTCTGTATTGTTGAGTTGCACAGTTGTATCCTGTTATTATTTCTAGTTGCTATTTTTAAATAAACTGCAAACAAAAAAAACACACAAAAAAAGTATTTATATATATATATAAACTTTATACTTCAGACTTCAAAAGTCTTTGCACGGCTCATTTTTGTCTTCTCAGGTGTGAAATCGACAACAAAAACAACAAAAAATTACTCAAAAGTGGAAAGTTTGTTTGTTAATAATTTTATTGCAGAAAAGGGAAACGGACTGCGATTTTACAGAGCTATTAAAAACAATCCATTCTTTCCGTGTTGATTTTGTCACATTGTTACTTCAGGTGTGTATTCCAGCGGGCCGGTTCAGCATTCAGTTACAGAGTCGGTATGTGTTTAACCTCTGATTCAGTTCCGCACAAGTAGTTCGGGTTCGGTGTCTTATGTTTGAAAATCTAGCTTCAACATTACATTATCTCCTTTATATCTAGAATAAGAAAAATCACATCTCTCAAAGTCTCACAAAGACACTAAGTGAAATGTTTTTTCCGTTTGACGTGAGCTTTGAGATCTCGGGCAGCTTTATTACACAGTGAGACGTCTGGAGATTGGTGCGCTCTGAGACAGTTAAAATTGCTGTATATATTAGCTGAATATAGTTTGAGTCTTGAAGTGTCAGTGATTTGTTCTTGATTATCTTGATGTTTCTGAACTGAGAGACTGAAGAGTGTCGTTGTTGTTCTTCACAGTTTGAGAGGTTGTGGATTGACAGAAGAAGGTTGTTCTGCTCTGACTTCAGCTCTGAGATCAAACTCACGTCTGACTGAACTAGATCTGACTGATAATTATCTTCTGAGTGACTCTGGAGTGAAGATTCTCTGTGATGCACTGAAGGATTCTGACTGTCATCTACAGAAACTCGGGTAATTCTGCTCTCAGAACATGAGTAAATATCAGATCAAGGATAAAAACCCATTTTAAACACAAAAGGAAGATCATTGTTCAGAAGCTCATCTGCTTCTAGTGCTTGTGCTGAATGAAACGAAATAAATGTTTGTCTCCAGCGATCAATACAAACTATAGTTTAATACAGGCACAAAGCCAGCGCAGTCGTCTCTCCAGACGAAATAACGGCATGTTGTCTATTTGCTTTATGGAATTTACTTGCAATTCTGATTATTTGAAAAGCAGTTTAGGAAATATTTAATAGGACACATCTGGCCAATGAGTGACGCGAATGTTGTCACCTGACGGATTCTGGTTCGGTTCGGAAAGCAAAAAGTGTGTGTGAAAGTGGACTAAAATGCCAGAGAAATGCAACAATGTATCATTTATTGCCCTTCGATCCGAAACAAATGAACCCAACTATAGGTGTGAAAGCACCCAACACCGACGCCGGTTAGTAACGTTTCTGACGTCGTGTCATGTTCTGTCCTGTCGTTTGATGTGGATGTGGAGTTTCTTTACTGCACCTAGTTTAGTGTTGGAGTTCCTGCAAGGATTCCTGACTTAATCTTCCTTGAACATCTGGTTTCTCACTCAAAAATACGTCTATTTTATTTTAATGCAAAGCTTTTAGTGCAAAAATTTCCATGATTTTTTTGGGGCTTTATAAAATGTACTTTTCATTGTCTGAACACTGAATTAAAAATGTTTCAAAACCAAATATACGACTAAAATAACATACATTTTATGCATATTTTAAACAATAAAAAAAATAATAAAGATTTTATTTTAGTTCCAGTTGAAAACAGTTGAAAGTCTTGAAGTGTCAGTGATTTGTTCTTGATTATCTTGATGTTTCTGAACGGAGAGACTGAAGAGTGTCGTTGTTGTTCTTCACAGTTTGAGAGCTTGTCGAGTGACAGAAGAAGGTTGTTCTGCTCTGACTTCAGCTCTGAGATCAAACTCACGTCTGACTGAACTAGATCTGTCTGTGAATTATCTGAGTGACTCTGGAGTGAAGATTCTCTCTGATGCACTGAAGAATTTACACAAACTCAGGTAATTCTGCTCTCGGAAATTAAAAAACGATCACATAAAAAAACATTTCATGAATAAAATACATTTGAATTGTATAAAAAGTGTATAAAAACTATATGAGGTTGCAGTAGAGGATTTTCTTTAATTTTAGGGCAACTTTAGTTAAGTCTCACAATAGTGCTTTGTGAGCTCATTAAATGTACTTTCACTTTCATTGTCAGCGTTACTTACGTCTGTCAGTGGGAGATTGAATGGATCTGATTCGATCGCTTCTAGTTCAGTGGCTGCATGAACTTGCACGCGTCACCTTTGAACCAAATCCAGTAGTATAAAAGTCGTGCGCAGTGTCCTTTCTGATTGAAGCTGATGCTGGATGTTTCGCTCTTAAATCTTTTTCGGATCTTGCAGTACTCCCAGTGACTTCTTCTCCAAAGATGGAATCTCATTAGTGCAAATCTTCTGATTGCTGTATTGAATTGAATTGAAAAATCCTTTATTAGTCCCACAGCGGGGAAATTTCACGTCACAACAGCAACAACAAATCCAAGCAAATAAATAAACAAACATCACCATAACGCACTGCACACATCATAACAAACAAACAAACACAGACCATAAATGAACAAGTAGCGCTGCCCGTCATAAGCATAGTTCCAGTCACCAGCTCAAATTTAAATTCAAATTGTAGAGTCTAATCGCAGCAGGTAGGAAAGATCTGCGATATCTCTCCTTCACACAGCGGGGGTGAATCAGTGCTCTCCAGAGCAGACAGTGAGTCCACCAGTGGGTGAGAGTCCAGGTCCAGGATGGATGATAGTTTATCCAGGACTCTTCTCTCACCCACCTCCTGCACTGTGTCCAGAGTGCATCCCAGGACAGAGCTGGACTTTTTGATGATCCTGTCCAGTCTCTTCCTGTCTTTGCCTGAGATGCTGCTGCTCCAGCAGACCACACCGTACAGGATTGCTGATGCCACCACAGAGTCATAGAAGATCTTCAGGAGTGACCCTCTCAGTCTCCTCAGGAGGTAGAGTCTGCTCTGACCCTTCCTGTACAGTGCGTCTGTGTTGTGAGTCCAGTCCAGTTTGTTGTTCAGATGCACACCCAGGTATTTAAAGATCCACTCTCTCAATGTCCATTCCCTGGATGTGCATCGGTGGGATGACAGTAGACTGTCGCCGGCGAAAATCCACCACCATCTCCTTAGTTTTCCCTGCGTTGATCAGGAGGTGGTTCCGCCGACACCAGTCCACAAAGTCCTGAGTGAGTCCTCTGTACTCAGCATCGTTATCTCCTGTGATCAACCCAACAATTGCTGAGTCATCAGAGAACTTCTGCAGAACACAGCCGTCCGTGTTGTGTCTGAAGTCTGAGGTGTAGAGGGTGAAGAGGAAAGGAGCCAGTACAGTCCCCTGTGGAGCCCCCACACTGCAGCTCAGAGTGTCAGACACACAGTCCTTGGCTCTCACAAACTGTGGCCTGTTTGTCAGATAGTCCATGATCCACTCCGTCAGATAGAGGTCCACACCAGCCTCCTCCAGTTTGTGTTCCAGAAGCACCGGCTGGATGGTGTTGAAGGCGCTGGAGAAATCAAAAAACATGATCCTCACGCTACTGTCGGGCTTCTCAAGGTGAGAAAGAGCTCGGTGCAGAAGAAAGATGACGGCGTCTTCCACTCCCGTGCCATGTCTGTAGGCAAACTGCAGTGGGTCAAGGTAGGTTCCCACAGCAGATCTGAGGTGACCCAGGACTAGTCTCTCCAGTGTCTTCATTAGATGGGACGTGAGAGCCACCGGTCTGAAGCTGTTGAGGTCTTTGGCCTGCGGTGTCTTAGGCACTGGTACCACACAGGAGGTCTTCCAGAGCTGTGGGACCTTCCTCAGCTTGAGGCTCAGATTGAAGACTAGTTCCAGGACTTCACACAGTTCATCTGCGCAGGACTTGAGGAGTCTGGAGCTGATGCCATCTGGTCCGGCTGCTTCCTACCGTTGATTCTTTTAAGCTGGTTTCTCACCTGTATACTGGAGAAAGACAGGGGTTGTGGTGGTGTTGCAGTATCAGTGAGTAGAGGGTCTTGATGGGCTGGTTCTGCAGGAGGTGCTGATGGTGTGGAAAGCAGCTGCTGCGGGGTGGGAGGGGGGGCTGCTTGGTCGAATCGATTAAAGTGATGGTTCAGGTCATTGGCCCAGTTCATGTCCCCCTCCACCTGAGGGTGCGGTGCTTTAAAGCCAGAGATGGTTTTCAGGCTTTTCCACACTTCCCTGGTGTTGTTTCGCTGAAGCTGCTTCTCCATCTTCCTCCTGTATCTGGCCTTTCCCTCTCGAATTTTCCTCCTCAGCTCCTTCTGTACACGCCTGAGTTCTTCCCTGTTCCCGGATCTGAACGCTCTCTTCTTCTCCTTTAAGAGGACTTTAATCTCAGAGGTGACCCACGGCTTGTTATTAGCGAAATGCCGTACCACTCTGGATGGAACAGTGTTTTCACAGCAGAATTTAATGTATTCAGTAATACAGTCTGTGATGGCATTAATGTCCTCCCCGTGTGGGTCACAGAGCTCCGTCCACACAGTGGTGCTGAAACAGTCTCTGAGAGCCTCCTCACTCTCTGGTGTCCACCTCTTCACTGTGCGAGACACCACCGGCTGCCTGTGCACCGCAGGTTTATACACGGGCAGAAGATGCAAGATGTTGTGATCAGCTCTGCCCAGCGGCGGGAGAGAGGACGCGCTGTAGCCTCTTTGGTGTTGGCGTAAAATAAGTCCAGTATTTTATTGTCTCTGGTGGAACAGGTGACATACTGGGTGAATGTAGGTAGAGCAGCTGAGGGCGGAGCGTGGTTAAAGTCCCCAGTGATCAGGAAGAGAGCCTGTGGATGCTGTGTCTGCAGCCCGCTGGTGACATAGTAATTTTGTTCACATTTACTCATCATTAATGTTATTGGACAAACGCACGAATTCCAGAAAAGGCAGAATATTTTTCTATTAGTCAACTTAGTCCATTTTGAACACAATTGATGGCGGTTTTTTTTTTTTTGCAGAACAGCGCCGCCTGCTGGACACTCGCACGTAATCCCGAGGTCGTTTGCAGCACAGCGACTCCTGCTGGACACTTTTCCAAACTCACGTGTTCGATTTCGATCGATTTTTTTACTCTATCCTTTTAAAAGTTGCGTTTTATTAAACAAATCCCTCATCAGGACGAGTCTGTATATTGAATAAAATAATTTGACCAGCAGCTTTGTTGTGAACACGGCCGACTAATTGTATACGTTTTGTACATTTTATTTAGGAGACACACATGTGTATAGACATACAATTCAAAGAGTTTAAAGATCTGAAATGTACAAGAAGGTACACTCCCATTTGTACAAGTGATTTTAAATGTATTAATTACTATAGTTGTTTGTGACTTTCCATAAAAGCTAAAATATCAGACACCTCATGTATATTACAACAAAAACAAGTGTTTAGTTGACAAACAAGTCACAATTTCAAGGAATTGCTTTTTAATTAACAATGACGCGTCATGATGAAAGTCATATGGGTTCCGTCCACACACACACACACACACACACACAGACCTGGAGTGAGGCGTGGCCTCCGGGGGCGGAGCTTTAGCCCCATGTGGTCACAGGCCTTTATTTGCAGTCAAAAGTGAAACCCGCAGGTCAAAGGTCAGAAGGGCGAGTGACGAACGACCCCTCGGTCCAGCAGAACCTCACTAGGACCGCCCAGCACCGCTCGAGCCAATCACAGCAAGAAGATGTTTAGTTTAATCCTGTACATGTAATAAACGTGATGACAGGCTTTTGTGGTGGGCGGGGCTCCGAGCGGGATTGTAGCATTAACCTGGAGAACACGGATCGGAAGCATCGCTCGGTCAGAGTCGGATCCCTCGCTCTTGAAGATCAGCTGATGCATAGACTTTTATTTTGTACAGGGTCATGAGTAAAACACATTTCCAAAGCTCAACACAAATCAAAGTCCCGGAGCGGGCGGGGCAGGGGCGGGGCGGGGCGTCGCACACATTAAAAACGGCGTCGGGACAGGAAACGGGAGTCAGTAAGGCCTGGAGGAACAAACAAAACACGGATCTAAAAGCCTGGCCGGACTGGATCCCGCACGGTCTGGCTGGGCCCGAGGGGGAGGGGCTTACGGCGGGAGAGGGGCGGGTCTAGCTGAGGAGCTGGCGGATCTCCTTGTGCATGTGACACAGGAAGTCCACGTACGAGGCTCCGCCGCTGTTGCTCTTGTCCTCCAGCAGGAAGTGCTTGAAGATCAGCTCCAGCTTGTCTTCCTGCTTCACCACCAGCAGCTGAAGGACAAAACCAATCATCTGCATTATCACTTATATAGTTTAGGTTTATAAGGTTTATAATATTTTAGGTTAAAAAAAGGAAGGGAGGTACTTAGCCAGAAAGTTTTTAGGGTTTTTTTTAGTGTTTTTTTTAATTTAAATTACATTTTTTCAATAAAATTTTCTTTTTTTAAATTAGTGTTTTTTTTTATTTAAATTACATTTTTTTCAATAAAATTTTCTTTTTTTTTTAAATTAGTGGAGTTTTTTTTAAATTACATTTTTTCAATACAATTTTCTTTTTTTAAATTTAATGAAAAAAAAATAAATCTGCGGGGCACTTATGTTTGCGTAATTTCGATATTCATCTTCTCGTATGTTCTTTGCATCCGTTTGGGCTTGGTGCAAAATCAAAGACTTAAAAAAAACGACACTTAGTTTTTCACAGTTTTGCGTGGCATAAACTGTAAAAAGAGACTTCAAAATGTCATTTATCTGTATTGCAAATTTACATGAAAAAAAAAAAAAACTCAAAAGAAAAATGTCAAAGAAAATCAAGATTTGTGATTTTGCATCGACTTTTTTTTTTTTTTTGGTACACATCTAACTATTTTTATTTTTTTCTTGCAATCTTCACATTTCACCACTTCCTGATTAAGGAGCCGCCAAAAAAAATCCTCACTAGCCAATCAAGTCAAGTGAAAAACTCCCCCTCTTCCCCTACATAGTGCCAAACAGTGTTTATCACAGTGCAGACACTTGTTATTACACACGGTAAAGTTGAAACATTCCAGATGATTCTGTAAAGAAACGCTAACTTAAAGCATCGCTGATGTGATTCTGCATTTACCTTCATGTATCGTGAGCGTTCGGCCCTGATGGAGTCGATAATCTCCCTCAGCCTCTTAGAAAAGGGATTATCCAGAGTCGGCAGAGACGTCTAGATCAGTGATGAACACACAGAGAACAGAAACCCGTCAAAAATGTGAAAAAATAAAACAAAATAAATTATTTCAAAAGGAGAGAGATGAGATGAGATGAGAGAGAGAGAGAGAGAGAGAGATATCAGTGATGAGCACACAGAAGAGAAACCAGTCAAAATGTGGGGGGGGGTTATTATTTTAGCAAAAGTAGAGAGAAGAGAGAGAGAGAGAGAGAGAGAGAGAGAGAGAGAGAGAAGAGAGAGAAGATAGAGAGAGAGAGAGAGAGATCAGTTACGAGCACACAGAAGATCCCCGTCAAAATGTGAAACAAAAAAAAATATTATTATTCATAGCAAAAGTAGAGAGGCAGAGAGAGAGAGAGAGAGAGAAAGAGATGGAGTGTGTGAGTGATACAGAGAGATATGGAGTCAGAGAAAGAGAGAGAGTCAGAGAAAGAGAGAGATGGAGTCAGAGAGAGAAAGAAAGAGAGAGATGGAGTCAGAGAGAGAAAGAGAGAGAGTGAGTCAGAAAGAGTCAGAGAGAGAAAGAGAGGGAATAAGAGAGAGAGATGGAGTCAGAGAAAGAGAGAGAGAGAAAGATGAGTCAGAGAGAGAAAGAGAGAGAGTGAGTCAGAAAGAGTCAGAGAAAGAGAGGGAATAAGAGAGTCAGAGAAAGAGAGAGAGAGAGAGAGAGAGAGAGATGGAGTCAGAGAAAGAGAGAGAGAGATGGAGTCAGAGAAAGAGAGAGAGAGAGAGAGAGAGAGAGAGAGAGACAGACTAACAAATTGATACACATACAGACAAAAGAAAAGAAAGCGCAAAATACAGACATCCAGTAGAAAAAAGACAGACAAAATAGACCAGAGACAGACAGGAAGAGAAAGTAAGACACGACAGAGAGATATACTGAGAACAGATGGACAGACAGAGCCAGAAAAACCGACTGATATAGCCAAAAAAGATCGACTGCAACAGATATAGAGACAGAGAGAAAAAGAAGAAGAAGAAAGAAGAGATGCAGCGAGCGAGCGAGCGAGCAGACAGACAGACGTACCATACTGGGGTCGATCTGGCTGAAGGCCGGCGTGCCGAAGATGTTCTGCAGCAGCTCCTGCTGCGTGTTGACGCCCACCCAGAGGAAGAGGTGGAGTCCGTTCTCCAGCAGGTACACGCCCCCTCGAGACAGCCTCTCCTCAGAGTCCCGCACCGCCACAGGAAGTGCCGCGCTCTCCACGTCCAGCTTCAGCTGCGCGCACACACGCACGCACGCACACACGCACATTACATTTATGTAGACCTTAATTACATTATTTGTACACAAAATCTGTATCGTGATTTTGATCTATTTAAATAAATTAGATGCAGAGGGTAACCTGGATAAGCATCTGACATTTTTAATACAGTATGACTTAAAGTAGAAGCCCTGGACTTTCTTTGATATGAGAGAGAAAGAGAGAGAAATGGAGACAGAGAGTGATGGAGACAGAGAGAGAGAGATGGAGTCAGAGAGAGAGAGAGAGAGAGAGAGAGAAAGAGAGAGAGTGTGATGGAGACAGAGAGAGAGAGATGGAGTCAGAGAGAGAGAGAGAGAAAGAGAGAGTGTGATGGAGACAGAGAGAAATGGAGACATGGAGACAGAGAGAGAGAGAGAGAGAGAGAGAGAGAGAGAGAGAGGAGAGATGGAGACAGAGAGAGAGAGAGAGATGGAGACAGAGAGAAAGAGAGAGAGATGGAGACAGAGAGAGATGGAGAGACAGAGAGAGAGAGACGCTTTTTTTTTTGGGATGTCGTCCCCGCCCACCACAACAGCTTCTAAAGCTAAAACCGGTTCAAAGATTTTGCAGATATAAAAATTGTTATAAAAGAATTAAAATATATTTATCTTTACATCATTACTTTACCATTACATATATTCCAAGTTAAAGCAAAGAGTAACACGTCTTATTTTGCTGCTGTTTGACAACCTGATGTTCAGGGTTAAATCATTAAATAATAATAATAATAATAATAATAATAATAATAATAATAATTCAGAATCGTAATTTTTATTCCAAGCAACAAAACAAAAATACCGTGACTCTCATTTCTTCCAGAATTGAGCAGCTCTAGTATATACGTATGTAGCCTTAATAATCTTTAATAATCCATCACCGTTAATATTGAGTATAATCTCTTTAAGCCTCATTAAATCCCTGCGTGTGGTCAGTTCTGCTGAAACCCACCAGAGGGAGCAGCCGCGGGTAGAAGAAGACGTGACTCTCGGCCACGTCCATGGCGCTGACCAGCTGTCTGAGATAGGCGCGGTCATCCAGCGAGACATCGGCTCCGGGCTGCAGGACGTCGCTCTTCAGGACGCAGTTCAGATACACCGGCAGCAGCTTCATACATTCAGGTAAGATCAGCTGTAGAGAGCAGAGCCAGGTGAGGGGCGGGGCTGGGGCGGAGTCTGGCGGCTGGACTCACCTGCCCGGCGGAGGAAGGGCTGGCGCAGTTCTTGCGGTAGCAGGCGAGGATCTGCGCGCACTGGTTGACCAGAGAGTCTCGTACATTCTTGGTGGGGCTGCTGAGAACACTGCGATACGCTGAAGACACCACAAAACACCTCCGTTATCCTCGCGCGCATCTCCTTTAGGAAGTGCATTGTACCTCAAACCTTTTTGTCTTATTAAAGTTCAATATTTTATAACAGTGTACAGTGAACCCTCGCTATATCGCGGGTCGACCGTCGCGGATTCTCTACTTGGCGGATTTTTTCATTACGCACATATTTTGGGGAAATTTAGAACATGAAAATGCAGGGTTCCTACACTTTCTGAAAGATAAAACTCAAGCACTTTTCGAGCAATTTCAAGGTCCATGTTCAAGTTCTTCCAGCACCATACAGTTGTGTATATTTAAAACTGTGCCTAAACACAATCAAAATGAAACATTACCATTTTGGTGGTATTAGTTGGAAAAAAAAAAAAAAAAAAAATAGACATTACTGTGTCTGCTGCTTTTAGTTAAAAATGTTTTGTTGTTTATAATAAATTTGTTCATATTGAAATCAATTTTTTGTAAATGTTATTTTGGATTTTGTATCGCAATTTAATTTAAGGTTCATTTGAATATATTATGTAAATATGGTTTGCATCATCTAATTTGCATGATACTGACGTCACACAGAACAGCCAAGAAGGACGGATTGTGCAGATGCAACAAGGCTCTGTAAAGTTTCCTTTATCAAAGTTTTTCCTCTTTTCACGGCAAGCAGCCAACGAGGTATTTTATGTTTGTACGCACGATTGTATTGTTTTGCACTGTACTTGTGTTAAATGTTGTTTTATGTTAATGCTCAAACGACGTCCTCATGGCGTTTGGCGATTGGTGACTGTTAATGACGTTGCGGGACCGAATGAAGAAGAAGATGACAATAAACGCCCGTTTATGAAAAGGAACCGACCTGTGTCACTCGTTGCTATGAGAGGAGTTACAATTACATTTTAGTTGACCTTACTAACATTATAGGCACAATTTGTATTCTAACATTGTTTAAAGTACGAAATAAGGCATCTGCCATTCTACTCCATTATTAGCAAAGTGTGTTTTGGTTTAACAAAGCAAAACAAAGCCGGAAACTGACAGTATGTGTGTGTGTGTGTGTGTGTGTGTGTTGTGGATTTTATTTTATTTTTACCATATTTGGCGAAGAAGTTGATGATTGTGTCAGTCTCGCAGTTCCTGTACAGGTCCGCCAGCTGAGAGCAGCAGTTTACCGCCATGTTGTGAACCCGAAGGCGTCGCTGACCGCTGCAGCTGGTGTACAGCACCGCACACTGAAAAAGAAAGGGCGTGGTGTCAGAAAACGTAAAAAAAAAAAAAAAAAAAGCAAAATCAATAGAAATACATAATCTCTACAACTAAAACAAACAAAAAAGGAAGGAAAAAAAAAAGCAGAAAAATTTAATGAAAAAAGGAATTTGTAAAGATCAAATTCAAATGATCAAAAACTTTTATTCCAATATTTCAGATTTGAAGACGAATAACTTAATAACTTAATAACAAAAGGCTAAAAAGTTGCTTGCGTGACTTAATTCTGCACAATTGATCGAGAAATAAAAAAAAAAAAAACGACGTCAGCAGGTGAACATGTCCGCAATAATTATTGTTTTCTAGCAAAATAATCGCAAAATAAACTTTTTAGCTGACCATGGAATCATGCAAGTGTCAAAAATATCAAACATAAGTTTCTAAAAAACAAACAGAAAAGTCACATTTGCGTTTGTTTTTTTTGCTGTAGTCACATGCTTTGCTTGCAATCTTCACATTTTTCATTTCAAATTTTTGCGTTTAGACTTTTGGCACTAGTGTCACGTGGGGGCGGCCCGTATTCTGATTGGCTGGTGAGAATGTGATTAGCATAGCTGACACACACACACACACACCTGCATTAGCGCTCCGGTCTCCTCGCTGAGCTTGTCATCATGCCTGAACTCCACCATAACCGTCTTGTCACAGTCCAGTCCGGCCAATTCCACGTCTGTGGTGTTGCTCATGTAAAATGAACCAAAGAAATCCGTCGCCCGAATACCTGTCACGCCACAGGGAGGTGAACGTCATAGTTTAGTCACAGGAAAACAACAGGAAATGATTTCTACTCGCTCGAGGCTGGTGTCGGCAGGTACTGGAATTTACAGGCGTTATTTTATATACCTTTACTGTAGATCTATTACTATTTTTTTTTTACACAATATAGAACTAAAATAACAAAATGAGTTTATAATTTGTTATAAATTAGTCCCTACAGTTTGTGGCGATCCTGCGATCAATACAATGCAAAAATACAATTTAGAAATCCATAATAACTGGGAGTAAAAAAAAAAAAAACAGAAAATTATAATCATCAAATCGAATGATCTTTTATTCCAATATTTCAGCTTTGAAAACAAATATTGTACAAAGATAGGGCTAAAAATGTTTAGTGACTTAATTCTGAGCAGTCGTCCGCAAAACAACAAACAAAAGATAGGCAGCACATTATTTATAATTAACATACTGAAAATGACTTTTTGAGTATATTTATTAAAAACAAAATGGTAAATAATATAATATTTATAAATAATCAATTTTTGAAAAAGCTGCCTAATTTGTCACAAAAATCCCAATTTATTTCAACATCCTGCCTGAAAATCTAAAACCGGTTCGATTCTGAGAATGTGGCGACATACCTGTGCTTGTTCGGACCCTCATGACTGCGTCAAAGCCCATCTGCTTCTGCACGTCCCTCCTCAGGTCATTGAGGAACCGCTCCTGGTCTGTCGGGGCCTGTAACCAGCGTCTCAATCAGAAGAACAGCATTTTGGACAGGAAGTGTCTTCACAAGGACGTGCAGTACCTGAAAGTAAGTGTATTTATAGATGGAGCCACCGGTCGAGGTGGGAACCACAGCCAGAGTCGCCACGTCTACGTGTTGGTTGGGAAACAGGAAAAGGTCCACGCAGCATCCCTGAGCCACGCAATCCTTCGCCAGCGTGTTGTAGAAACTGACCTGTGGCTGGAACAAAGTCTGAAACACGAGTCCAGTTTGGTTAAAACGACGTCAGAGTGGATCAAGTCGATGATTTCAAATGGACGATGGTACCTTCTCTTTATCAGTCCCCACTAGTTTCTTGTCCTCCCTGTTTTTCAGCTTCCCAGGGGCTTCGGCGATGGGAAGGGAAGAGTGGAAAACGAAAAGCTTTCCGGCACAATCTGCAGCCTAGAGGTCAGAGCGGACATGAATGTAGACCGGCACTGAATGGAAACCGACATCACTTTAAAAAGATTAAATACCTTGAGCGCTTCCAGTCCAGCCTGAACCACAGGCCCGAAAACCGTCTCCGTTTCCCGTGTGTCCGCGAACATCTCAGGAATCTGATCCAACAAACTAAGAGCGACAATTTCTTAAATCACTCGGACGTTTCAAAGCCTTTATTCAAAAGTGACCATAATATTCCACGTAGAATTTGTGTAATGTTTGACGCCATTTTAGCACCAATGGCCATATGATTTTTGCTGTTCATAATTTTACATTTCAGAACAATTTAAAAACCAAGAACATTTTTTTTTCCCAACCGACAACAAATAGCAATTAGACACACATAATATCAATAGAACTTCTTAATCGTAGATAAAATCGTGACTTCTGGGTAGAAAAAATAAGCTAAACCCTTTGAAACATTCGTAAAAACGTGTTAAAATATTTTCTGAATCAAACTGTCGCCGAATATCCCCCAATTGATCACGATCACATTCAATTAAAATATGCTTTATAGACACGACATTTCCGCGCAAATGACAAAGTGTTTTTTCTTCACCCATTAACAAATACACCGTCTTCACGTGAATATAATAAGTCACCGTTGCATAAAAACGATGTGTTATATTCGAGTTCAAGTTCAATTATATAGCGCTTTTCGTAGTCCGAGACCAACGCAAAGACGCCATGTGAAAAAGTCTTTAAAAAGAAAAATGTCCATTCTTTATACGAGTTCAAAAAATTTGGGAAAAAAAACATGTCCATAGAAAAGCAAGCTAGATCGAATTGAATCGAAAAAGCAGTTATTATGCCACAGCGGGGAAATTTCATGTCACAACAACAACAGCAGGAACAGATTTATATAATTTAGAGCAATTTACATAAATGCCATTTTTTTGTAATCGCTCTGGATTAAAATATGAAAAAAAGGTGTGCTTATATTCACTAAATTACAATAAATGTGTGTCCATTTCGGCATCTGATAAAATCGTACACTGACCTGTCAATAACCACCCGGGATTCAGACACGCTGACCAGAAACCCATCCAGCAGCGGCACAAACATGTCAGCCACGTCCGACACCACCATCATCTGAGGCTGGGCGAGCGAGGCCTTCACGTTATAGAAATGCAGCACTTTGTTGTAGGTGACGAAACCGACTCGAACATTCGACTCCATGTCTGGGTTCTCTCTGAAAGAAAAGCTTTTTGTTCATGACGCGGATCATTTTGCTCGACTCGAGGACATTCTGGCGCACGATTTACCTGGGCAAGTAATCGATCAGTGTCTTCAGCTCCTGGCATACGATTCCCAGCATGCCGCTCTTCACTGCATTATACGACACGTCGATTAAGAAGATGTAGGCGGGAGGCTGAGGGAATTTGTTGTTCTGCAAAACAACATTTACACACGATTCCAAAGTTAGATTTATGTCTTTAAGTGTCGCGTGATGACGTTCATCAGTCAGAAACTCGCTTGGAATAGATTCTCATGCAGCCATTTATAGGCGTCTCGGAAAAAATGTTGTCACTCAAGTTTGAAGATTTTCAAATATTCATCTGCAATGCTCTGCCCTGCTTGGCTAGTGACAATTTGTACATCAGATATATTTACAAAAAAAATGTAAAAAAATTTGCAATGTTTGTGCAACTATGCAAGAACGTGCAATGTTTGTGCAACTATCTTTTCAGGATTCATTGTATGTCACTGTTTTTTATTATTTATATATTTATGTTAAATATTTTGTGTATTTTCTTTTTTTGTGTATTCATTTTTTTCTGTTATGGAAAAAAAGAGGGACAAAAAGACGAGTCAGACCACATTTAATTCCTTGTTGATGGTACAAACTTGGCCATTAAAATTGATTCCGATTCTAATATTGTTTCAGAAAAACTGCTGTTCATTTTGTTTGCATTTTATCGCCATTTCTGTGGCTTTTTCCACACAGAAACTCTACCTGAAAACAATGCAACCTTTATAAAAATTCTTTTAATATATCGTTACTGTAGATATGTATTATGTACTTAGACGGACAGATAAATGAATATGAGTAGTTAATCTTTTTTATGTTAATAAATTGGTAAAATGACCTTCTGATACATTTATTTTATTGATAACCACTCTATAACTCCCTGGTTAAAAGAATGATTCCTCATGAAATGTACCGCTTTATTTTGTAATTTCTTTGCCCGATTTCAGACCTTAAACTGAAAATGAATCCCAGGTAGATGCGTGTTTTTTAAGTTGCTCATCTGTGTCCATCACTGATGGCAGTAGTCGTACCTTGCAGTAGTCGACAGTAGCCAGAAACTCATAACTGCCCAAGGACAGCTCGGGTCGGTCATAACAGTCCACTCTCTTCCCCGTGTGATCCAGATGCTGGAAGTAATGAGGCGGCACTGCGGAGCCAATCAGAGAAGCAGTTTTGGGTAAGTTACTGTTAAATAGTAATTGATTACTAGTTACTTTATCATAGGGGTGGGCGATATGAGTGAAAATTCATATCACCGTATTTTCTAGTGTCCAGACGATATCGGTATTATAATCACAGTATTGGAGGGGTGGGGGTGTTATTTGTACACAGAATCTGTATTGTGTTAACTTTATTTAAAGAAATTAGATGCAGGGGGGTCACCTGGATAAGCATCTGCCATTTTTATAACAGTATGTCTTAAGAGAGAGAGAGACAGATGGAAAGACAGGTTGAGAGAGAGAGACAGAGAGTTTTACGTTGTCAAGCTTTCCTTCTCTCTTGCTCTCCTTCGTGCACGCGATTGAGCGCGAGTCTGAATACAAACGCTGTGTGAAACAAGCGTTTACAAACGACTTCATAAAAAAAAAAGCAGAAACGCACCTTTACAGTTCTTTTAATAATATTTTGAATATATTTGTTACTGTAGATATGTATTACGTACTTAGACACATTAATGTATACGAGTAGTTTATCTTTTTTCCTGTTAATAAATTGATAAAATGTACTTCTGATACATTTATTTTATTGATAACACCTATGAACCAAACTGAAAATAAATCCCAGGTAGGGGTGGGCGATATGGGTTAAAATTCATATCACGGTATTTTCTAGTGTACAGACAGTATCGGTATTATATCACGGTATTGTGTGGACAGTAGGGGTGGGACGAGACACTTTTCCCACGAGACGAGACGAGACACTAGGTTCACGAGATCGAGACGAGACGAGATTTAGATTTTTTTTTTAAATAAAAAAAACCTTCCATATAATATAAGGAGAGCCATATTTTATCTGTATTTTATTTAACTAAAACATTCAAAACTGTTGATGCAACGTATTTTCACCAATTGCATGCAGTCATAACCAGATAACTAACATAATATTGATCATACAAAATATGATGCCATAAATTGCCAGGTAATTTCACAAAATGTTTTAACTGTCAAATGTATAAAAATCCATCAAGCGCAGTCATTAAACACTATTTATAAACAAAGACAAGTTTTCCAGTAAATTGTAAAGAATGGTAGAATCATTTTGGCATCAAGTTCAACTCAACATCAATCTACTTTATTATGATTAAATTCACCGTGTTAATTTTAGCTCTAAAAAACAAATGTATTGAAAGTGTCACTGTCCAGTCAACTATAGAGAGGAGAGAGAGAGAGAGAGCGGGAGAGAGAGAGAGCGAGCGAGCGAGAGAGAGAGAGAGACAGAGAGTGAGAGCAGGACAGAGAGCGGGAGAGAGAGAGAAAGCGGCTTCCTACTTTAGCTTTGTTTCGGGTATTCGTCGCTTTTCTTGGCAATTTCTTTTCTTTTTTTACGTGAAACCATGATTTCCAACCGAAAACAGACTTTGTTCAAAATAAAACAAGCAGATTTTCTCGCGCGCGTCATACGTTCTCTTAAAGCGCATATGCGCGTCGCGGGTGTGATCGATTAATTCAGTCTGTTACACTGCTTTCTGTGTTCGATTAGCAATGTCCGTGCCGTCATTGATAGCTGTAAGTTACAACTTGTAACGAAACGAACGTGTTATACTGTATTAAAGGGTTTATATACTTGTATAAATATCAAATCCATTAATTATTACGGTATCCACGGTATTGCAAATATATAAAAAATGGCGCCAAATTCTCGCGATATCACGAGATTCAATTGGATCTCGCGAGAAGCATTGGATCTCGCGAGATCTCGTGCCACGAGATCTCGTCACACCCCTAGTGAACAGGTATCTTATTTTATATAAAGTACAAGATTAGAACGGAAGGGGAAACCTGGAGAAGCAGCTGTTATTTTTATTACCGTATATCTGTTAAAAGTAGTCCAGGCATTTATTTAAAAAAAAAAAAACATTTAAATTAAATGGCCTGCGGTCTATCTTTTAAGAGAGTGCAAGAGGGAGAAAGAGAGAGAGAGAGAGAGAGACATAGACAGTGAGAGAGAGAGAAATAGAGACAGTGAGATAGACAGCAAGAGTAAGATAGACAGTGAGATAGACAGCAAGAGTAAGATAGACAGTGAGATAGACAGCAAGAGTAAGATAGACAGTGAGATAGACAGCAAGAGTAAGATGGACAGTGAGAGACTCTTTCGTGCGCGCGTCTGAATCTAAAGTTGCGTGAAACCAAGGTTAACAATAGAAAACAGACTTTGACCAAAATAAAACGAGCGGAATTTTCTCGTGCGCGCGTTTTACGGGACTCGCGGTCATACGGAAACAGCCGCTCTAAAAAACCGGCACGTTAGAGACATGGAGCGGCACAGCGCGTGCGCGACGCATGCGCCTCGCGGGTGATCCATTAATTCAGTTTCTTACAACGCTTTCTGTATTCGATTAGCAATGTATCTGTGTCGTAATTAAAAGTTGTAACGAAACAAATGTATTTTAATGTATTAAAGCGTTTATATACGTGTATAAATGGTAAAATTCCTGAAAGTGCCACGGTATCCACCATATTGCAAAATCCATATCGTGGCGCAACTCAATACCGGTATTCACGTTAATACCGCTATACCGCCCAGCCCTAATCCCAGGTAGATGTATGTTTTTAAAGTTGCTCATTTGTGGCCATCACTACTCACCCTCTGTGACGCAGCTGCAGAAGCCACACTGGAAGCGGCGTCCTCCTTCGATGAACTGCATGTACGGGCACATGTAGGCCTTACAGCGGTTACAGCGGATAGGCCCCGTCTCCCCGTGATCCACCAGATACGGCGGCGGCTGACAAAGCGAAGGAAGAGGAGGTTGAGGTGATGCTCTAACAGGAAACAGCAGGGGGCGCTTTACCTCGTCGGGAGGAAGAGTGGCTAGAGGTTTGATGACGGCAGCCAGAGGAACCTGGGACTGTTTGGCCATGTCGGAATTGCAGGGCATGTTGTAGGCTGTGCAGCGGATGTAGCGTGGACTGGCGTTCCCTACAGGAATCGCAACACAGTGTGCCTTGTGAATACCACTTCTTAAAATACTACTGGTTTCAAACTCGGAGCAGTGGGTAGCTCAGATGCAGAGAAAAAATAATTTCCCCACTGGGGGATGAATAAAGTTTCAATATGTATTATTATTATTATTATTATTATTATTATCATCATCATCATCATTAATAGTATTATTACTATTCACTTGCATTTGACAGTTGAAGTGAGACACTGTTTAATATAATTCACTTTTCACAAATTCACTAGTTCACTTCTAATAATATTGTTTCTTACGGTTTCATTGTTGTTCCGAGCTGTTTTAAAGGGCTTAATAAAAAAGTTAGTTATAGTGAACAGAACTCTTTACGATGAATAAGCGGCATTGATATTAATTATTAATCAGACGAGTCTTTTTAAGCCAAGTCGTTTATCTTAGATTATTCTTAATAATCTAAGATAAACGATATCTTAATTAAGTCTTAATAATCGCAGATAAAAGCATTGTACGGTAGAGAGTTGAAAGGTAGAGCTTTAAATTCAACTTATTTTTTTTATTTTATTTCAACTTAACTAACATTTTATTTTTTTATTGCGTGCTGTCATTTCAATCTGTATACAATTTATATTAAATAAAACAATAATAATACAAAAATAATAATAACAACTACACAGCTTAATTGTGTTGATGGTCAGATACAGTATGTATTTGTGTCTTTACTAAACTCATTGCAAACATTAATTTTTTAAATGGAATTAGTTATTCTTTAAACCTGCAACAAAGTCAGGTGACACCGGTCATTTCTCACCTTGATCCTTAACCTGAAACTTGGTGGTGACGAGAGGTGGAGCTTGACCTCTGACCCCTGTAGTAAAAGGTTCATTTCCCTTGTTTGCTTTATCATCTTCAATGACTTGAATCTGTAGAGACACACAACGGGCCATGAGCGTGCGAACTCTGACCTTTCACATAAAGAAAACAAACCCAAACTATGATTTAAAAGCTAGTCCAGGTTAAAGGGAATCTTCAAAGTTAAATGTTTGCGGAGCTTCATTAAAAAAAAAAAAAAACCCCGAAAAAAACTAAACAATTCGTTAAGTAATAAAGTAAAATCTTCCTTTTACTAAGACAGGAGGAAGCAACCCCATGATCATCATGTCCTCATGCAGACAGTCACAAGGTCACATGCAGGAAGTGCAGGGTTCTGACAGACGCCAATGACATCGTCTCTTTGGTTTGTGTTTTCCGGAAACTAACTGAACAACAAAATGAATAAACAGGGTGGGACTTGACCTACGAGTGAATTCTTGTAAGGATTTTCTGAGATATGAGTTGTCCATTGTTCAATATTTTTGCTTATTTATGATCTGGAGTAGTGATTAGTGACGTCATAACGTAACTTCGCCTCAAGCACACCCTCTAGCTTTGTTCACGTGGGATAAACGCTGAAATGCTTGTGGTTTTTGCCTTATGTTGAAAAAGACTGAGCTCTGCAGAAAAAGAAAAGTTAGTGATGATGCTGAGAAAAGGAGGTTACGCTTAACATCATCCCAAGACATGCATAAGGCATGTGTGTGTGTGTGTGTGTGTGTGTGTGAGTACAAAAAGTCATCGTCACCAATCTGATTGACTGTGAAGCAGTTTTTGAACTCCAAAAGTACTGTATTTATGCGAATATATTTTTCAGGCACAAAATAAAAATTTGTTTTTTTTTTACAGTTCTGGCAATTTTAGTTTACAATTTTCTCTTTAAAATACAAAAGTTTTTCTTTTTTCAACAAACCTAACTTAACTGACTCATATCACCTCAATGTTGTTTCACTTAAAAAAAAAAAAATCTATTCTAGCAAATGTAACTACACCTCCCATAATCCTTCGCTGCTCACTTTGCTGCTAACTGCACATTTAGTTTAATCTTACTTTCTCCAGTGTTATTTTGTCAATGTTAAGTGTTGGGGTGTGTCTTTATTAATGTTTCTATAATAAAACATTTCTTTATTTCTCTTAATGAGCCAATAAAACCGGCCATACTTTACAGAAAGAAACTGAAGATGTGCACCGCTGTATAAAGGCGACATATTTCCGTTCATTTGTATAAGAATTGTGGAAAAAATGAGCACTTATATATGTGCAGGGTGGAAATCGACGATTACAAGCGCCCCGCAAATGTTTGAGCCACTAAAATTGAAAAAAAAAAGGGTGCTTTTATTTGCGAAAACACAATATTTTTGTTGAGAAAATAACGAGGGATGTACAAGTAAGCGGAGCAGATTAATCTTGTAGGTCCAGGTACCATTTAAAACTCATTAAAAAGACAGCAATGGAGACGAATGCTATTGGGATCAGTGGAGAGACGCGTCAGACGGTGTCATTGGCTTTATTTTGTCAGGACGAGAGACATTTCCAAACACAGAACAGCAGAGAGACACGAGGCACTTACTGGACTGGGGACTGCATCTGGGTCTATTCTATGTCTTGTTTTCTGCACGGGCGGCATGTCAGAGGTTTGCTTTGCGTTTTAACAATTTAGTCAGCAAAATTATAGAAGAGAGAGAAGCCAAAAGAAAAGAAAAGAGAAAGAGAGCAGGTAAACAGAAGTCCAACCACAGTTACGGTTCCTCTGTTTAATTGATTTAAGATGCTTAGAATTCACTGTTAATCAGGCGGCACAAGAGAACGAATCTGCTGGCGAGCCGCCAGAGTGCAGGCGTGTCAGACACAGGAGACTCCAGAGCCAAGCTTTTCTCCAACACAAACCACGTCACACCACTCCACACAGAGAATTACTTTTCTAATTAACATATTTCTAGAACAATTATTCTAGATCAGGGGTGTCAAACGTACGGCCCACGGGCCGGATCCGGCCCCCGAGGAGCTTTGATCAGGCTCGCAGAATAACTTGAAAGTGGAAAATGATGTATAAAGGCTTGGAATTCATATCTGCAATCTAAGGGGCGCACTGTTTTCTTCAGAGTAGAACGATGTATTGCTGAGACATACTGAAGATTTGATCTTTACCTCTCCGCTACAACCTCATTAGCCAAAATGTGGTTATACAAACTGAGAAAAGGAGTAAAGGGTGTGTAGAAAAAAAAAATGGACCACGTCCTATGTATGTATGATATATATTTCTGATGTAATTAATGGAATGTTTTGTAGAAGGACAGTTCCTTAAATGTCAATATGTTCCTAATGATCTTGTGCTCCTTTACACCAAAACAAAGGACAAACATGGTATTTTGGTTATTTATAGCAGAGTATGGTATAATTTTAATGGTCCGGCCTGCTTGACATCTCACAATGTGAAATGAGTTTGACACCTCTGTTCTAGACCAACGCTGCACGTCTGTGTGAGTGAACGTGAGGTCTGGTCACACACTGGGACTTGAGGAGGTGTGGAGCGGTTCATACCGGGCTTGGGATGGAATCGGGATCAAGCCTCTTCGGAGCGGGCGGAGCGGGGGCGGGGGCAGCGGGAGGCGCGGAGTAGTTTGCTTGCCCGGGATACTGCCCTGCGTAGCCCGGCTGAGGAGCGCGGACTTGTCCAAAAGCACCTGGTTGGGAAGAGTATTAGAACATTAGAGGCATCAACAACCAAAAATTTAATCTATGGAGATTTATCCATGGACACTCAATAAAAAAAAAATTGGCTTGTGTTCACTGTCATGCTGTTCTGTCTAGTACGTTTCTTTGTAGACATCTACTGGACTGGAGTCTATTTTAGACAAATTGCTTCACTTGCTCCTCTTTGGATAAAAGCATCTGCCAAGAATGTAAAGTAAAGTAAAGAGATTCATCAAGATTTTCACCAAAGATTTAATACAGATTTTCACCTTTTTACCTAAAATAATTTTTATCTTTCACTTACCTCCAGCATTGGGCCAATTTTTTGGCATCAATGCGACTCGGCTGTGCTTAATAAAATGTAGGTCCTTTTGTTAAATGTACCTGAACATTAGGCTAGTTTTCAATTTCAGGCAAAGTGAAGTTTTCTTTTATAAGAGGGCAGCAATGAAAAATAATACAGCACTCACTTAACACCACCAAAAACTGGTTTGACGAGATTCTGAAAAGCTTAAAAGCGTTTCTATGACGTGCAGCTCAAATGCCTATGCGAACACCAAACTTAAAGCATTTGATGAGAAAGGGAGTGATAAGTCGGAACCTTTTTAAATACGGATGTGACAAACTTGATTTGGAAACAAATGCCCTATAATACCAATATAATGCAAGAGGAAGATGCGGAAAGGGTTAAAATTGAAATGTCTCTATTAGTTGATTGTTAAATTAAAAGTTAAAATACATTATTATTATTATTATTGTTATTAAAAAAACGTTTTGTTTTGTTTTTTAAAACGTTCGGGTCTACGTTTTTATATAGGTTTTAAGATATTATGTAGTTTTTCTGCATAGGTGTGAACTTTAGAGTAGGGCTGGGCAATTTGGTTTGGTTATTTCATTCTTTATAGTAAAGTTCAAGTTCAAGTTCAGTGCATTTACAACTGTCACAAAGTGCCTAGGGTGGTAATAATTATTTTACTTTAATACTTTAATTATTTTTTTACTCTTAGTAGTTCTTAGTAGTTAACGAGACAAATAATTTTAAATGACATTATTAAAAGTATAAAATTAGCGGTTATCTTAATAGGTAAAATCACAGCTATTATAGCTGTTATTAGAATGTAGTAGGTAAAAAAAAGCTTAATAACAAATGTTTTCGCTGATGAGAAGTAGGACAATTTTGTCATGAGACCTTTGCAGCATTTACGCACGACTTAATTTTGTTCTTTGTCGCCCTTCCTGAAGCCCAAATGTGTCCAAACAATGGAGAGCACGTTGTATTTTTGTATAAGGCATTGAAATGCGGGGTAAAGTCATGTGACTCCACATGCTGAAGTGCATTTTTAAGGGAAGTAATTGAATGATTTCGGATCAATAGCCCAGGCCTAGCTGAGTGTGTTGACATGAGAAAAGTGTCAAAATGTTATTTATAAAAAACATCATATAATTATTAAACCAGTGCCCACCATTTTGCTGCGGGGGAAACCCCTGCATGCTCGGCTGCTGTGGTGGTCCTGACAGACCAGCATTGGGAGGAGCAGGTGGCATGCCAGAGGGCGATGAAGGCAGATGGTTCTCCTGTGCCATGGGAGGAGCCTGCATGCCAGGAGGCGGCCTCTGTGGAGCCCCGCCCTGTGACGGGAAGCTCGCAGCAGATGGAGGAGGTCCGGAATGGTACGGTGAGGCCTGGGAAGGTGGTGGTTGGGCGAGCATGGCTGCTGGGGGCTGAGTCTGAGCGGAAGTGGGTGGAGCTCCAGGAAACAGAGCTGGCTGTGATGTAGGAGGAGCCATTGAAAAAGAGGGCTGTGCTAGAGGGGGTGGTCCTCCGTATGATGGAGGCGGGCCTGTAGAATAGGGAGGCTGAGTGGGGCCGGCTGTGGAGAACGGAGGAGCTGCGTTGGGGAAATGATGCTGGGCAGGAGGTGGAGCTCCGTAGTAGGACTGGGGAGGAGCCTGTATGAGGCCGTCGGTTGGTGGAGGCTGTGAGGGAGCGGCTGAAGGCGGAGCAAAGCTGGGTGGAGCTGCAGGAGCGGGTGTGTAGGCAGCTGTGGCCGGAGCCTGGGATATTGAGGGTGGAGCTTGAATAATGAGGGGAAAAAGAGAGAACCCGAATTTTAGTCAAAATTAGAGCTGCATAAATAATCGCTAAAAGATCGCAATCTCCATTCAATCTCTTTGCAATCCTAAACCAGTATTTATACGATTCAGTGTTTCTATGGGATCAAAACAAGTTCAAATTCAAATCTCTTCAAATTAGCAAATGAGATTAGCAAGATTAGCACACACAAAAAAAAAAAAGGTACACATTTTTGGCACTTTTTTGAAACGTTGCTTTGATTGGTCAAATCGAACCAATCGCAAAGCATTTCTCCGTAATCAACCCACCCACCACGACATGTACTAATACTAAAATCTGTTGAAAAAGTAAACAGATATGAAAAGGATTTACACTTGAAAATCATGAAAAGTACAATTTTTCACTTTTTCATTACATTTATTCAGATTTAAAGCAGAGAGAAATGTGTTATTTTATTGCCGACCACCTGATTTTCAAGGTTAAATCTCTGAAATAAAACCAATTCTTGTGATCTTTATTATAAGCAAAAAAGAAAAAAAAAAAAAAACAAAAAAACAAAAACAAAAAAACATTATTGTAATTTTACCAAAATTGTGCAGCCCGAAAATCAATCAAAACATCACCAAAGACACGAGGCAAAACGTATTCTTTACCATATTGTTGGCCCGCGGAGGAGGGCGCGGTGGAGCCAACCTGCATGCCAGCCATCTGATTGGTCATCTGCTGGACACTGACAGGCGGAGCTCCAAACGGCTGAGCAAACGGCGGCTGAGGACCGGCGAGATTCACAGCGTTTGGGGTGTACGGCTGAGCCATGGGTGGCCTGCAGAAACATCCACAGATTTTGCAATATCGTGGACACCGTGATAATTCGTGATTATTATATAACTCATTTAACCATCCGTTTCGTTAAAACTAACGAAAGCTGACGACAATACAAAGACATTGCTAATCGAACACAGAAAGCGTTGGGACAGGCTGAATCAATAGAGCACACGTGAGGCATGAAGCATTCAGTGTTTAACATGTTTACTCTTGTATTACTATTATTTGTATTTTATCTTTTTAAGTAATCTGCTACGCACTAAAGGTATTTGACTTCAATTTTATTTGACAGTATGTGCACCAATTTTGATACGGCTTGCCACATTGACACTCTTTTTATGTTAGAAGTTTGCACTGTTAAAAAAAAGGAAAAGTAAAAGAAAAAGAAAAAAAGAGTTTATGGTTGTATTGATTGTTGTAAAAAAAATTTTTTATGTTTATTTAAGTTTCATGTAATGTTTAATTTAATTCATGTTAAATTAAATCACATCATGTTGGACATTTGCACCTTTAAATTAAAGCATGGTTCAAAACAGTTCTGTTCTCGGTCTAACTTTGTACTTTTATATAAGTTGTAATATACATGTTTTGACTAAAATGTAATCAAGTTCAACTAAAATGTAATGTCCATTTTACCCCCAATACCGTGATAGAATGCCGATACCGTCCATGTACTCGAAAATACCGTGATACCTCACTTCGCCCTCCACTAATTCACACCCTTTCCATCGCTCACCGTAAGCCTAAAAGACAACCAAACAAATCAAAGATAATCTCTAGTCAAGCTGGTCTGACCTCTGTGGGGGAGGGGCCATGAGAGGTGGTCCATTCTGAGCGTCCCCGTGCCCATACTGAGAAAAGTTCTGCGCTCCGGAGACAGGTGGCGCCCCTGAGGCCGGGGGTCCTCTCATACCTGCAGCACAATTGAATTGAATTGAATTGAAAAAGCCTTTATTAGTCCCACAGCGGGGAAATTTCATGTCACAACAACACAGCAGGAACAAATTTAAATAATTTCAAATCAAATCAAATCAAATCACTTTTATTGTCACATCACCCCAGCGTGGGAGCTGTGGTGAGTGAAAAACTTAGGTGCAAACTCCAATAGTGCAATGTACGGTACAAACAAGACAAACAAATTACAGATAGTAACATTAAGGAACAAGTAGCAGTGCAAAAAAAAAAAAAAAAAAAAAAAAAAAAAAAAACCACTTGTGTGTAAAAAAAGATGTTGTGCAAAACAGTTGTACAAAATAGTGCAAATTAGGTGCATATGAGAAAGTATGGATACCAATGTTTATATGGATGGATACCAATGTTTATACATTTTAAAACATTTAAATAAATAAACAAACAAACCGTAATTCACCATCAGAAAAGCAGCTAAAAAAAACGGTAGCACTTAATGCTAAATAAGGTGTAGTTATTATTATTAACTACTCACGAATAACAAATTAGGCATGACCGATACTTAGTAACACATTTGTTAATGATGAACATCTATCGATTAAGCTCCTGAATAAGCTGGTTATTCACTGTTAATTTACACTTAAGCATTAATCATGTATATGAATCATTAGCTCATACTGTAATTCATGAGTTTAGAAGCTTGTTAGTTGAGAAATGTTGGTTTCCACAGCTCAACTGGACACAAGACCCTTTCTGGGTTTTCTTCAACATTAATTAATACTTAACAAACTATTAACAGTTTTCACTTTAGAAGAGGTCACAGAAATTAACTATTAATAAGCTTCTAAGCTCTTCATGAATTACAGTATGAGCTAATTATGTATTCATGAGTTGTTAAGTGTCAACTAACAGTGAATAAACAGCTTATTCATCAGCTTATTCACTTAATCGATAGATGTTCATCATTAACAAATGTGTTACTAAGTATCGGCCATGCCTAATTAATATGTTGTTGATAATGAATAAAGTTGTAATTTGTAAATAGCTAATGCTAAATGTGTAGTTATTATAAAGTGCTACCAAAAATATCTACTGATATGATACAAAAGACACAAATAACAAACAGAATGACCTTTCTCAACCTTTTTTTTTTCTCAAAAAATGTTTAAGCCGTCACTATATAATTTTAAATAACAGCAAGAACAACAACAATAATAAGAATAATAAAAAAAAGTTTGTATGATGCTACATAAGTGTTTCACTGAAAATAACACCTGGTAGAAGTTTAACGTTGCATAAAAATAAAACCCTAGTGATTAAAAAAAACAAGTCGCCAAGATCGGAAGCATTTAACAGGTACTGTATTTAACAAGTACTGAATAAAAACTTGTTTGACCATCAAGAACATCAAGAACAATGTCCATGTTCTATATTTTTCCGGCTTACAAACTTGGCTAAAAATAAATTCAAAACCTAATTATCGTGTGACACTGACATATTTTTTAATAGAATAGAACAGAATGCCTTCATTGTCATTGTATCACAGGGTTACAATGAAATTAGTAGCAATTAAGTAACAAATGATTAAACGATAAAAAAAAAAAAAAAAAACTCAGCGTGAGCTAGAGTGTCTCAGTGGAAGCTCGTCGATGAAACAGAAAGGAAACAGGAAGAGGAAAGGCAGCTAAGCAGATCAGAAGCCGTTACCTAGGTCAAGAGGAGAGGAAGAGGAGGAGGAGGACAGGTCAGAGACTACGTTTGATGTGAGAGTCTTAGAGGGAAAGCTCGCATAAGGAGAATACCCTGAAATACAAGAAAGAAGAAGAAAGTGAAAATGTGGATACAGTAGAGCTGCACAATTAATTGGTTAAAAGGTCGCGACCCCGATACAACCCCCCCTCTTGCGATCTTAATCCAGCATTTATACGATTTAAATATTCTAAAAGAAAAGATGATCTTGCATTACTTTTGTCGTATTTTAGGGGCGCCGCCCTAATTTAATGGAAGGGGAAACACTGCACTGACGGCCAAACAGGGTCATGTGCTTTTATTACCTGCACTAGAACAGTGGATATGAGTCGGGCGGCAGTAGAGTTAAAAAAAAAAAAAAA
>CM051500.1:3265682-3313464 GCA_028031935.1 Paedocypris micromegethes | reverse complement strand
TCTCTCTCTCTCTCTCTCTCTCTCTCTCTGTGTGTTACTGTTACTGAGTTTCTGTCTTGTCACTGAATTCTGAAAGTCAGTCTTGTTTCTCTGTTGCCCATCATTAATAAAGTGATAATGGCAGAGTGCGTTTCTAGTTTTTCTGTTGGAAATAAGCATCAAGCAAACCTCGTACGTTGTGTGTGTGTGTGTGTGTGTGTTTCAGTGCGTGAGAAGGAGCGGGTGAAGAAGACGGCGGAGCGAGAGATGCTGGCCGTGTAGATCCTCATCACTTCAGCAGAGACTGAGGCTTCTGAGACTCGGGCTTGTAGTTGGTGCCATCCTCCACGCCATTTTGTACGTACGGTACGTGTGCTTGCCGTAAACCTTTTAGCTCAATATGACTTTTCTGAATAAACCCGCCATCAAATCTTACAGTTACGGCGCCTGGTCTTTAAAATGAAAATACGAAGCTTTGTACTTTTTCTTTAAATCTCCATCACTCCCGAACTTTTTGACGCATGCGTCCCTACTGATACTCGACTTCAACGGATTCAAGTCAAGTGGACATTTCTTTTATCTATTTAATATGCAAAAACAACCATGAGACGAAGATTTTTTGATTCTTCCTTTTCATCATAATCCCCTTATACAGAACAAATGCTGTTTTTTTTTTGTTTATTTTTTACACAGTACTTTAGTGTAATTTCTGGCATTCTGAACTAGACTGATTGATTTAATGCTGACGGATCGAGGTTTCCCGTTGAAATTGTACAGTAATTTCTCAATGAATCGATTGGTTTGTTCTGCTCCGTAGTGTTATATCTTTGCAACAATAAATGTATTTGCAAATCATGTCCATCGCTTGTCTTTTTGAGAGGATAGTGCTCATCGTGGCCACTAGAGGGCAGTGTAACACAACCTGCCCATCACAGAAGTCAAAGCATTTTATTGTCATGTGTTTAATTCTTACTTTGCCGTACATGCATTGAGTGCCAGTGGTAAGAAAGAAAATAAAACAACAAAAGTACATACGTGTGATAAATAAATAAGTACAGTGCAAAAAAACAGAATTTGTCGATATGTACATTTTGTACCAAAGGTGCGACCGATTTTTCATCTCATCACTCTCTGCCTTTATTGTGAAGCATTTTGCACGAGCGCATGTACACGACAATTTCCTCAAGATTTTTGGCTTCTGATGCTAAATAACTAAATTGCATTAATCTTCCCAGTAGTTCAGTCTGTTCTGGTGTATGAGACCCCGGATCTTGGATTAGATTCCCGGGAAAAGCTGGAATTTGTTGAATTGTAAAAATTGTAATGAATTGTCAGTCGCTTTGGATAAAAGCTGTACAGTAAACTTGGCAAGGTTTTTCAATTTATTTTAGTGGGAATTACCTTTTTTCAGTCTACTTTGTGTCTGAGGCTTTTTATAGCGAGCCGCTTCAAATATAATATTTAAATAGAAAGAAGATGATACTTTTCTAGGAATAAATTGGTGGTTTCTTGAGAATACAGTTATGATAGTAATGAATAAAGTAACAGTTTCTGATTGTTCTGATGAATAGAGTTATGGTTTTATTTACATTTAAATAAAACAACGACTTTAGAGTAATTGTTTCAGACTAATAGGCTATAATAAGTAAAGCTAAGTTAGATATATATACATGGAAGAAAATGTTTAAAACCTTTTTTTTTTGTTTCAAAATTATAGCTTATAGATTCTAGCATTTGAAATTAAATTGAAATGGAAAAACGCTTCAAATACAGCAGTGAATTAAATGTTTATAAAAACATTTATATGAATAGTAAATAAGCGTGTATGCAGTAACATAAACATAAATAACACTGCACACACTATAAATAAATGACCATAACACACTGCACGCATCGTACTGAACAAACATTTTATTTAAACCATAACAAACAAAAATGTGAATATGACAATATACTTGTATGCTTCATTGGATACGTTAAATTGTACGTGCTTTATTTTATTTGAAGCACGGACGTAATCACTGTTTTAATTTACGAGTGCTTCCTTCCTTTCTGCCCACTTTAGCCAGTCTGGGTCGCCTTGTCCAGACGTCCTTCACTCCCTGAGGCGTTCTCTGGCCGGCCTTCACGGACTAGAAAACTTCATATAATAATCATGATTACAGTACATATAATGGCCAATAATTGCACAAAGCTGTTAAGAGCTCGAATCTACAACCTCATGATCTTAAGACCTTGTTCATAGTCAGAAGATTGAACGAGAGAAAGAGACAATTAAAGTTACAACTTGTTATTAAAAACAACAGTGAAAATTGAGAAGAAAAAAATAAAATATATTTTCACACACGCATGTTTATGTATTATATATTTCTGGTAAAATTACGCTAATTTTCACAAATACTAGTCTTATTTAATAAACCTAACTTGTGACTTGAATCACTTCAATGTCGTTTTTACTAGGAGTTTTAAAGACTAGAATACATTTTTTTTTTTTACTATTTTTCCAACTCCCATAATCCTTAGCGTCTCATTTAGGGTCGCCACACATCTCTTGAAATACTGAATTGTCCCGTATTTCAAATTGTAATGGTTTTTGATTGGGTAACACTCAATGTCATTGTTAGTTTGAGTTGTTTAGTTAGTTTCAGACTTTTATCGGATCAAGTTTGTGCCAAAAAGATTTGCGCGGACATGGTAATGGGTAAATAAATAAATAAATTGCTGAATAATGTAAAATATTTGTAGAATGCTGTTTTCTACTAGTTAACTAAAATGTATGTATGTAACATTAATAGAATAAAACCATGTCAACAACTGAAATCACAGTGAAATGAATGGCTGAAATCAAACTCAAAATCTCATTTGGTCTGGTTTTCACAAACTGTATTTACAGAATTTTTACAAACTACAATTTGTGACAATGTAAGTAGATCACAAGCCAATGTAATGCAGTATTATGGTTTGCTTGTTAAGGTCAGGCAGACACACAATAATTAATTCACTACATGAAACAATAATTTATACTGAATTTACAACATAACCATGTGTAAAGAAAATATACTAGTGAGGAGGAGGACAGAAGAAACTTTTATTTGTCCCAACACTGAGAAATGTACAGATTGTCATTAATTATCATGAAACAAAAATGACTAATTAATGATAGTGTTTAGTTTAATCCTACTACTTCCAGTGTTATTTTGTCTCTGTTAAGTGTCGCGGCGTGTCTAGTGTTTCTTTATTTCTATTTTTGAGCTAATAAAATAAAAGCACATCTGCACATCACATCTAAATATACACAATCATAATTATATTTACGTGCATATTTGAAATGGCACCCCGCAAGTTTTTGAGCGTCGAAAATGTGCGTGCTTATATTCGCGTAAATACGGTATTTAAGACAATCCATAAAAAGATTCTCCGAGATCAGATAGATCTAGCTGTTGTGTGCAGATTCCAGCTATTGGCATCTATATTGATCTTTGCTCTGCTTTGTTGCTTCTTACTAACCTTTTTCTATCACTTGGACCTGATGGTTCCACCTGATATGCGCGTGAAGAGAAAACAATCGATGAGGCTTCCAGATGAACACATCTCTGAACTTATCCACATCTGAACGAACCTTTTATGGATTCTCCGCCCGGCTTTCCGTGCGTTTGATTGTAACCGGCTGGAAGGAAATTGCTCATTGTGTCGAGCTGTATTCGTGACCTTTGCAATCAAGAAGCACAGACACCGTGGAAGGCCGTAGACTCCCTCGCTTGACCTTTGAAAACGAAAAACAATAGAGCAAGGCCACAGAATTCGGCACATGGGGACTTCCTTCCAGTTTGGACCCAAAGTCAAAGACTCACGGCATTGATGACGAACGGCACAAGATGACATTTCTGAAAATTTGACCTTCAAATCTGTCCGGATTCAGACCAACGGCTCAGAAATAGATCCTAGTCCCAAAAATGGACCCAAATAATACTAGAGTTTGAGTCTTTTCGTGCTTTAATGCCTTTTTGGAACTTGTCTATCTCCGATCTATTGCTGGCAGAGTTTCTTTGCCCTAACTCTGCACTGCTCTACCAGTTTATTAATAATAATAATAATAATAATTGGAACGTAATCCCTCAGTGGGGGAATTCGTCTCTGCATTTAACCCATCCGAACAGACACAAACCCGGAGCAGTGGGCCGCCTCAAGGTGATCATTAAAACCCCTTTCCCTGAGTTGCTTGCTAAACAAAGAAAATATCGCCGTGTTATTGTGAGTTTTCGAAAGTTTGGACCTAATAGGATCATCGAACCAAATTTCGATGAGGCTCCGAACCTCCTTACAGCTCCACGTCTGTCCGCAAGCTGCCATTGGGCTGTGATAATAAAGTGCTAAATGCCAACTACGTCTCCCATAATGCACAGCTCACTACGATGGTAGAATTAGGCGAAAAAGGCGCAGTACTTTTTACAGTTGTCTGTTTGAGTTCAAATCATGTTCTCACCACAACTGAATTTCCAAACTGCTCTTTTGAACACAGAACACGTTTTCAAACAGGTCTCTGCATGCAATTTTGGTGCTGAAGCTGATTTATAGTCCTGAATTAGTTAACGTTTTGAGCCATTGTGTGTGTGTGTGTCATTATTTTTCCCTTTGTGTGAGTTTTTGTGTGAGTTTTTTTCCCTTTGAAGATTTTTCTTTTATTCTATTGCAATTATTTGGCATTTGGGCCAGTCCGTCAAACATGTCATCATGAAAAATTCATAATTTTATCAATTTAAATCAACTCTTTCATAATTTTACATCGTAATTGAATCAAAAAGTTTAGTCTCATTCCGTAGATGTTTTATTCACTTGATTCATTTAAATTATCTTAGCTCACTTAACACTCCTAGTATGGTCAACCCGTTCAAACTGACCCGTTTTCAAAGTTTAAAAATATTTTTTAAAATACTGAAGTATAACACTTTAAATATTTTTTTTTACTTCTCCTTGCTTGGGATATTTGGTGTAATCATTATATAAAAAATATAATGATTCAGTTGACAAATTTGTAACACCACGCTACATGTTTATATTACAAAGATACTGTTCGGGTCAAATTTACTTTTTGTTTAAAGTTTAAAAATAAAAAATACTTCCACTTTTAATTGTATTCACTTCCCCTGCTTGTCTTAGTGTAATCTACGAATAAACAAAAATGGTTCAGTTCACACACATATTTGTAAACCCCGCTACATGTTTTTGTTACAATGTAAGTTTGTAATTTGTTACAATTTTGTTAATTATGTTCGGGTCAATTTGACTCTTCAGACTAAACGGAAGCTAAAAAGTATCAGAAAGATCAAATACTATTTGTTTCATTGCATCAATGAGACATAATACACCGTCTCACACACACACACACTCTCTCTCTCTCTCTCATAAACACACACACACACACACACACACACACACACAAACTGTGTTGAGGAACTTTTTGGTTTCTGACACTGACACTAATTTGACGCACGGACGTTTTTGATGTTCCTCTGAAACGAACTAAGCAGGAGGGTTAAAGAAACCTGCACCACACACTGTCAAGCAGTGTGTTATTGAGTGTGTGTGAGGGAAGTGAAGAGATAAGATCTAGGTTGGTGGTGTGGGCTGAAGCTGCAGAGAGACACATAAAGGCATCCCTGCCTACATCACACGCTCCGCATCCCCACGCATGAAGCGATGCCCACTGCATCCGTGTGATCTGATCCTCCCACAGCTCCTCACACTTAGCAGCTCTCAATGAATCACTGCTTGGATTGTGTGGACAAAGAAGCAAAACAAAAAAGAAAGAAAGAAAGATGAAAATCAATCAATACAAGTTTAGCAATACAACTACACGAATTTAGAAAATGTTTAGAGCAGCACGCGCGAATTGTTTGTTCGTTAGGTCGTTCAGAAAATAAAATAAAATGAAAGTGAAAAGCTTCTAAAAACGTAAAAGGTTCGACTCGTTTGCGTGAACGACTCACCAGAACGAGTCACCGAGTCATTGTCTCGTGCGTGGCCACGCGGTCTATTATAATATTATTTTCCTCTACAAATCCTCCATTTAAAACATTTCGGCGTTTATTGAGCCACACTGCAATGTACTAACACTATATGTTGTGTGTTGAGCGATAATAACCATCAGGAACAGATTGTACCTGCGGCAGTCACATTGCGGTGCAGCCGAAGCTCAAACAGCAGGGATAACATAAGCGCTATTTCGACATTTACATGTTTGTTTTACACTATTATCCTAATCTTTAATACATACCGCAGGACTTCCCCAGAATAAGCGACTCGTTCACTTTGCCGCACCGCGCCGCATGAATGAATGAATGAATGAGAGGGGGCGGAGTCCGCCTCGCTGACGGGGGTGCACGCGCACGGTGGATTCCCGCCACTCAGACGGCTGCGCGTGGGCTCCGTTATAAAGGCTCGCGCATCCTCCTCTGCCCTCGACACTCTCCGCGTGTAGTGTCTCTCTCCATCGCCTTCTGCTCGGAAGCCTGTCCTGCTGAAGAACTTGCCGATCTCTTCTATGGTTCTGACTCAAGCCTCCACAATGTCCCGGACTGACGAGGTGCACCGCATAACGGAGAACGTCTACAAGGTGCGTTTCGCTGTTATTAAAGCATCACTTTCTGCGTTACACCTCTATTTTTGTGTATTTTGGGGTTAGGATAGCGCCATTTCAACCTCCTTCAAGTTCACCGTGTCCGTTTCTTTGTTGTAAGTTTTTAGAAACAGGACCGAACTCGAATACTGACAAATAAGAATTATTATATCGATTAATTATATTATTATTATTTTTTTTTTACAATATTAGTTATTCATCCTGAATTTTCTTTTAAAGTTTAACTTTTCCCCCCCTTAATGTTATTATTTCTCTTTTAAAATAAAACCATAAAAAACGTTATTATGTAAATATTGATAGACATATATTTTAAGTATAATATTAAAAAAAAATTGTTATTTAAGCTTTTTATATATTTAAAGTATAAATAAAATAATTTCTGCAGTATTGAGTTCAGCTTTCTGAGCTTCTACACTATACTGTATTTCTTTTTGAAATCATTGACCTTCAAATACATTATATTATTAATATGAATCAGATTATCGCATTATCATCTTAATTTCAACTTTTTTTTCAATCTCTGCCTCACACTTTTCTTGAAACCATATGAAACGCACTGCTAAAAACAGTGACACGTGACAGTTTGTACAAGTGTTGCAAAGAAATTATTTTGGGCATTTTATATACAGTGTATAAAAATGTAACGAAAACACAAGTTAAATGTTTCTGATTTAGAGAATGTAAGTCTTGTTCACTTTAGGATGAACTGTACATCACACAGCATCTTTGTAATGAGGACAGACAGTGAGCTGCTTCTCCTGGTTTGTTTTCTAGCCATTGTCCCCTGTCTTCTTGCTCATTGGCCACAGCATTATGTAAAAGTGTAACATGGTAGTAATATGTCAACGTAATAGTTAAACTTGACTAACAACTGCTTCGTGATGTTCTGGCACCGAGCAGCGTTTAATAGGTTTTTCGTGAGCTGTGTGAATAACGAGATGATTCGCTTAATCGATGGAGCGTAAACATTCAGGGTTTTAAACAAATGTCTGCGGCTGGTTCTGAATGTCCAAACGATCAACTACCACTGAACGTGTGTAGAGATGGAACTTTATGCTGAGTTTTGGGAAACGGTTCTGGAGTTATGTAATTTTTTTACAATAGTCATTTAGTTCTTTCTCAAGTCGTGCTCTTGTCAAAAGCTCATCCTGAAAGACAGATTAAAGCATCTCCGTGGATCTCAGCTTCGCCCTGGTAGCTCTGCTAAACCACCTGACTCACTAAACTAAACCCGTGTGGTTGCTGAGGCTGACCAAGTGAAGCGTGTGAGACGATCCTCCAGACATCTGTTACAGGCTTCATTGTTTAGACGGTTAATTCCACCCTATGGGTCTGAAATCCTCAGCTCGCGAGAGAAGAAAACACATTCTTCGTACTTGGCTAAGACAGTGCTGGGAGATTTCTATTGTAATTGTTGAAGAGATGTTTTATTGTACGTAATTCTATTAAATTTTTAACTACTTTGGACTTTTTTGGGTTTCGGAGTTTGCAAAATATGCAAGACACCAGAACTTTAAGGTCGTTGTGGTTCTGTAATGGAAGATGGATTGCGTTGCAGGTTCGAATCCAGATCTGGTGGGATTCTTGGCTCTTTGATGTAAACAGGAAAAATGTAAATGTAAATAGGAAAAAACAACCAAAATAAAAAGCACGTTTATTTTTGTATTTTATTTTTATATTCATGTATATAAAATTGTATTATTTATCTTTGTAAAGAAAGAAATAACTGTAAATATGTAATGTAAATATTCATATAAATATATTGAAAATGTTTAAGTTTTAAATATATTTAAAGTAAAAAAAAAAAAAGAGCATTTCTGCAGTATTGAGTTCAGATTTCTGAGCTTCTACACTATACTGTAATTTTGAAATCAGTGGTCAAAAAAAAAAAATGCCCACCTATGGAATGAGACAAACGCAATAAAAATATGTAGATGTTATCGTGAAAAATTCTTCAGAAACCGACGAGAAGCTTTGTGATAATAAACCGACTTTTGCATCCACAGGGAGGAAGTAACGTGTTCTATACCGTATAAGAATTAATTAAACGTGGAGATATTTGTTTTATGAGCTTAACGTTGCATAAGCAGCCAAGAAAAAAAAGTCTGTAGCCTAATATCTGGATGTTTCTTGACCGTTTAATCCTCCTTCAGGATTAATGTCAGGGTATTAGTATTGTGTTTTACAGTGAAACCATCCACACGGTTCCAATGGCCTGTGGAACATATTTTCATCTGATTGATTTAGTATGTAATGAAATCCGGGCCAGTGTGATGGCAGTAATTGCAAATCTTGCTGGTTTTATATGAAGCTAGAACGACTTGCCATGATTAAAAACAAAATAGCAAATGAAGTGAAGTGAAGTGAGGTGAGCATGTCCATATGGCCACTAGGGGACGTATCCAAATAGTCCAGTTGTGGTCACTGTGTCCAAGAGGTTGCAGGTTCGAATCCCCCTAGTGGCTATATTGACACTATCACTCACTTTCACTTTCATTTAACCATCCAGTGAAGCGACACACACACACACACACACACATAATGAGGTGAACACACACAAACCTGGAGCAGTGGGCAGTATAAGTATTTAGCTTTTTTTTTTTTTTGGTTTTAATTTAATTTTAATTTTATTTCAAATATGTGCGTTAATATACGTGCCCTTTTTTCCATATTACACTTCTGGAGACTCATGGGGGATTGTGGGAGTTGGAGTTTCAAAGACTAGAATAGATTTTTAAAAATGATTCAAGTAAAACGAAGTGATATGACTCACAAGTCAGGTTTGTTGATTAAAGAAAGTATAGTATCTTGAATAGAAATTTATTGGAATTTAACCAGAAATGTAAATAATTGTGTTTTTTGCAATTTTTACTTTGCTCCTGAAAAATCAGGGGGGTGCTTTTATATGCGTAAATACGGTAATTAATTGTAGAACTGGTATGTTTGATTTCTTTACTCCACCAATCAGAGTGTGCGTCCCGACCCCAGAGTTGCTGGGATTGGCCCAAGCTCCCCATGACCCAGAAAGTGAAAATGGATAGATGGATTTTCCGAATAGATTTCTGAATTCCTCAGCCCAGACGTAGTTTTCTGTCACTGATTTGACGTTTTTTCTATCACGTGTGCCCTTTAAAACGCAGAATCTCTTCCATTTGTGTGCTTGTGGATACGGCGAGGCTCAGTGGAATCCGCTATTGTGGAAAATAAAGTGGCTTTGAATGCATCAGGGCGGAAAACTGCGCTCCAATAAAGAATAAAGATGTGGACTGATGGACTCTATGAAATGATCCCCTTACAGATCAGTGCTTCAGAAATATGGTTCTGTGATCCGAGAAGACTCGGTTCTGATGGGGTTGTGTGCAGCCGTGGAATCAGGTTAAACGTGAATAATATAGCAATGGTTATTATAGATTTACGTCATTTTCTAGGGGCTGTTATCCAGAGTGGCTTGCAATTGAGGAACTGAAGTCCAGGTCGAGGAGATGATTCCAGCAAAGCTCTATTCCGGGAAGCGTGTCACTTTCTGGGCTTTCAATATGGATTAGTTTTTATTAGCTGCACCAAAGGTTCTGTTTTTAGCTGTTTTTTCTTTAAATAGGGAGTAAAACTGCACATAGGAGTCTTTCCATCATCGTAGGACCAAGGAACCAAAGAGGTCAGATCCACTGTTTTGTGATGGGACCACCAGGCTTCATTCTGTAGTGGAGATCCATTTTTATAGTTTATAGTTAATTAGGAATAAATCTGGACGATTTGCGTGCAAAATCAAAAATTTCCGTAATTGAACTTTTTAACACAATTACGATTAATGAACGATTTTTTAAAATGATTTTATTATAATTCTTTTGCCCTCAGTTGTTCTTACAAACAAAGTAAAAATCAAGAAGTTGCACATTTGGTGACAAAATAAATGATTTTCAATACTTTCTTATGAGAAGTATAAAATGAGCAGTTCTGTAACAATGTTTCAACCCGAAACAACTGAAACTCGCTTTGATGAGACAGTTGTAACTGTGAAAAGCGCCTTACAAATGCACTGAACTTGAACTTTACTACAAACAAGTCGTGCTACCTTTTGGTGTCAAAACTTTTCAGCATTTTTCATTTTGTTCTGCGTCATCCTTCCTGAAGACCGCAGTTTTTATTTTTTTTTTTTTTTTTGAGACGGAGTGTTTTTTTTCAAATGAAAATAATTTAAAATTATTGACCTGGTGTTACGATCCGGACGGTGGAGGATGGCGAGATGCAAAACTGATAACAGATGATGACGATTACACAAGACACGAACAGAAACACGGGATCATGGGACATGTAGTCCATGGACGAAACACTTGAAAAATATTTTTTGATTATTTGTTCTGAATGTTGCTCCTTTCGAGTTCTTTGTAGACTCAAATCACACGCAAAAACAATGCCGTCAGAACTAAACTACAAAACGATAAATGAACTAAATGCGATAATACAAACAATACAAACAACATGACAAACACATACCTAATTGGCCTTTATAACTCAAAAGGAACAAGTTAGTCTTCAAATCTTGTTCCCCAAAACCCACTGAGAAAAAGAAAGATTCCTATCCCCCTGCCGAGACACCAATCAGGTTTAACGAAATAAAACACTTTCATGACACAAAAAAATAAATGACGTGAGAAGAACAAACTTGGCATAATATTACAAATAATAAAAACAACGGCACAAACATAACAACAGCTACAGTGAAAGTCAATTACTTTTCCATTAATTGCCCAGTCCTAGCTGTGATTGAGTTTTGTTTTGTTTTATTTGGTGTGTGTGTGTGTGTGTGTGTGTGCGTGTGTGTGTGTACAGCAGCTGCTTAGTAATCTCACCAGACCCTGGAGCTCCAATCCTCCCGTGACTCAGTGTGAGTGGGCCGTGTCTCACGGGCCGCTGGTGTGTGTCAGTGCGGGCATGTGCCCTGCCAGTGTCTGTGTGGGTCGAGTCTCGCAGAGCGTGTGTGTAGGACATGGATGGAGGACGGCATCGTCATCTGGTGTGGGCAGACCTCTTCATACCACGCTGAGCTGCCCACATCCAGCGCCCGCACCCCTGCTGGATCAGACGCGTTCAATATGAAGACGTCGGGTCGCTTTAATGCTCTTTATTTGTCTTATTATTGTGTATAAATGTTTATCTTCAGCACGACATATTAATCAAAATCCTGTTTGCTAAAATGGCACTAGGCCTTATTTTCGGACTGTGTAAAGCATCTGAATTGTGTAAATACAATGAAAATGTAATTGTAATATAATATAAGTCAATATAAGAACCTAGTGAATATACATAAGAACCCCCTATGATTTGTCTGGCACCAAAAATAATAATAATAAAAAAGAAAATACTCATATTTAAGTACAGTACTTATATTTCAAATTAAATTCCTTTATTAACAAGCCTAACTAATGACACGTATCCCTTCAATGATATTTTACTTGAATAATCGATTTAAAAAATGGATTCTAGTGATCAAACTCCTCCTCCCAGAAACCTCAGCGGGTCACCTCCCATGAGCCTTTGCAGTCATTCTCAACCAAGATCTTTGTCAGAAGCTTCATGATGATCATCATTGCGAAATATTGTTTTGTCCTGTGCAGCAGACCGAGCGTTTTGATTGTGTTTGTTCCCTGTTTTTTTTCCTTTTTGCCTGCGTTCTTTTTTTTTGACCGTTGTCTTCATGCTTTTGCCTGACGTTTTTTAGCCGTTAGCCCTGAGTCTGCAATTTGATTTGTCGCCTCTGCATGTTCTAAATTAATTATTGTATTTAGTTTATCACTTTTTTTTGAGCTTACTTAGCTAAGCGTCGCTAATGCCCTTGTATCATGTCTGCCGCCGAAACTTTTATTTAAAGAAAGAAAAAAGGACACAATGCAAAAGTGCACTGCTTTCGCAATTTGTATTTTCGTAATTTTTTGTAATTTTTCGTTATTTTCGTAAGTTTTTTCGATTGTCTCCTGACTTGAAATGCGGGAAAATGGGCGCTTATATTATTGTGCATTATTTTAAAACATGCGCATAAATGCCCCATGTTTTTGAGCTTCTAAAATTGGAAAAGAAAGGGGTGCTTATATTTGCATACATACAGTATAGTAATTAAAGTTTCTCAAGAATTTAAAATGCAGAGCAGTTCAAGGTTTGTTCACTTTTCTTCAACTGATTTAAAAATATAGACTGTGGTGTCCAGCTCTTAGCAAAGGACACCGCGTGTGCCCTGGTTTTTCTCATTATATAACAAGCCCTAGTTTTAAAGTTGTACTCTCATCCCCTTCCAAGTGTTTTGGAAAGGATTCAGAATGTAGATGTCATTAGATATCTCTCCTAAAAAATGATTTGTTTGTTTTCGGTGTGTAGACTAGACAGATGGTGGCTTTACAGCCGGCACGACGAAAGCTGTTTGAATGCTTGAGTTTTCTGGATGACTGTGGTGTATGAAAAAGAAAAGGTATTTAGAAAATTCTCCCAAGACCTGAAGGAAATGGGTCAGTTCATTTAGCGAACTTCATGCAGAAACATGGCGCTTTAGATGGCTGTCCAATGAGTGTGCAGCTTTTCTCTTCTCTGTCATATTTCATTGTTCCTGTTGGTCTGTGGGCTGTAATCCAGTGCCCCTCATTTTAGTTTTCTTGGGAAAATGTTCAACTTGTTTGTAAATCTAACTGGCTAAAACATATATTGATTTAAAACAAGAAGGTAATTTATGCACTGTTACTGTCAAGTAATCTGTCTTTGAAAACTCATTCTGAACACGCCTCTTTCTGGACACGCCTCTTTCTGGACACGCCTCATTCTGAACACGCCTCTCTCTGAACACGCCTCTCTCTGAGTACACCTCTTTCTGAACACGCCTCTTTCTGAACACGCCTCATTTTGAACACGCATCTTTTTGAACACGCCTAATTCTGGACACGCCTCATTTTGAACACACCTCTTTTTGAACACGTCCCTTTCAGAACAAGCCTCTTTCTGAACACGCCTCTTTCTGAATGCGCCTCATTTTGAACACGCCTCTTTTTGAACACGCCTCTTTTTGAACACGCATCATTCTGACTACGTCTCTTTCTGAACACGCCTCTTTCTGAACACGACTTTCCGAACACGCCTTCTTCAGAACACGCCTATTTCTGGACACGCCTCATTCTGGACACGCCTCTTTCTGAGTACACCTCTTTATGAACACGCCTAATTCTGGACACGCCTCATTTTGAACACACCTCTTTCAGAACACGCTTCCGTCAGAACACGACTCTTTCAGAACATGCCTTCTTCAGAACACGCCTTGTTCAGAACACGCCTCATTCAGAACACGCCTCCTTCAGAACACACCTCCTTCTGAACACGCCTTCTTCAAAAACATGCCTCTTATTTTCACAAATGAGCAGGTCTTGAGTTTTTGGGTCTGTTCAAAATGGCTTCTGTGTTGCTAAAAGACTCAAGCTATAATAATATTTTAGAACTATTTAGATTTGATCTGTTTTCACCCTTATTTGCAGCACAGAGAGACGTTGGCCTTCAGCAGTAGGGCTGATGTTCATGTTTGGACCCAGCCAACGCATCTTCAGCAGACTAATGTGACCCGCTGGCAGACATGACGCATGTGTTCTGTTTGAAGAGGAGTCTGCTTCTGTCAGGAATACACCCGGGCAAGAGATACGTACTACTGCCAGGCGTGCCACATACAGACTAGAGACATTTTATCATCCAACTCACATTTTACACATTTTACACATCTTCAATCTCACTTTAGACTCATTCAGGGGTGGGCAAACTACGGCCCGGGGGCCACATGCGGCCCTTTCAATGTTTTTATCCGACCCGCCAAACTTGTACAATTTTTGTGCAATTTTTTGGTACACATTTTTTATACAATTTTTCTGTTCAATTAACTATGTACATCCGGTTAATCTGTTATTAAGGTACATTTAATTTTTTTGTGTAACATTTTAAAAAGGAGAACCATAAAATTGTACTAGTATATTTTTAACATTTATTTTTACATCGTCAGTCTATGGAATCGCATGCCAAAAATATCAAACGTAAAATTCTAAAAAGAAAATGAAAATCTTCAAGTTTTGGTTTGAACTATTTATTTTTTCGCTTCAGATTTTTCCGTCCGTTTCATTTTTTTCGTTTGGACTTCAGGCATTAGCTTCACGTGGAGGCGGCCCTTACTGTGATTGGCTGGTGAAAGTGTGATTGACAGCTGCTGGACCAGGAAGCCATTTGACAACCCATTTGTTAAATGTTAGAACCCAATGTGGCCCGCGAATCAAAAAGTTTGCCCACCCCTGCAATAATTGTACGTTCATCGTTTTTGCAACTGCAATTTCGTCCTGCAACAAACAGGGCGATTAAAACCAGTCAGGCGTTAAATCACCAATACAATTGTAATCTAAGCGGTTAGATTCCATCCCTACATTTTGATGCAGATCATCAGCACATTTGAAAAAGAGCAGCTTTGCTTTTTATTAAAAACACGTTGGATTTAAAAATACGACAGCGAGTGAAGGTTAGAGGAAGGTGACGGACTTGATGTCCTCGTAGTGTTTGATTTGAATACAATAAAGGTGCTTCTCGATTGGCCCACTCACATACGTTGAAATTGATTCATCGGATGCATCATCACATCCTTGAAGTGAAATAGCAACACACTCGTCCTCTGTTTGCCGTTCTGTCGATGGATTAGAGAGCCGATGGAAGGGGACACCGTGTTCCGTCTCATCCGGCTCCCCCGTTCTTTATGCTCGGTTGGTTCAGTCCAAACGTGCTGGGAATGTGTGTTTGCGGATAGAAAAGCGGGGGGATTCCGACAAGGCCAAATATGGGCACGGAAGTGATTCTCAGAAGTAGGAAGTAGGAAGCTCTCGCCTTGCTGATGTTTGTGGGCCATGGGGACACACACACACTCACCCACACACACACGCACACACACACGGCTCATTTAAATGTAAATCGGTAAGATGAACACTTGAGCGATTAGTGGGAGTGAGAAGACAGGACCTGAAGGACTTACAGCATCTTCAGTGAACAACGGAGGAGCTTCTGTTCGTGGGAAGTTGGAAGCTGAATGACGGAATTCTCTTGATTAGATTTTCAAGAGAATACGTTTTTTTTTTCCAAGTTCTTGATCAGAAGAAGTTTTTGTTTTGAAGAAGTGGGTGTCTTCCTTCGCTCTTGCAGGAATTAGTTGGCTCTACATTGATGAGTTTGAGTGATGGTGTGATGTGTTGCCTTGTCTCGCTTTCTGATTGGCTGGCTACTAGTCTGTGTCCCCGCCTTCTGCCCAGAGGTGGCAGAATTGGCGCCAGATGCCTCTGACCCAGAAAAATATGGATTTTTTTTTTCTAGAGGGATGGCATGTTTTATAGGGGCAAAGCTTATAAGTGGGATTTTTGTCACGGATGAAAAATGCGAAAATATTTGAAAAATAGCAAGTCTAAAAATCCAACTTGAAATCAATTTCATTTGAATTGTAAAGAAATGAGCAAAAAAAATTTGCTAAAATTATATTTCCTAATAAAATGGTAAGGATGGAAAGTCTGAAGACACAAACAGACCCGTACAGTACCACAATATTTAAATTTATTTTTTTTAATTACATTTGTATTAACAAGACTACAGCATCACTAAAGCACAGTAATATGAATGTGACATTTTTTAAATACACATCTGCCATATTGTACATTTTAAACTGCTCTTTGCTGAAAGATTCATCTGGGCAAGTGTCGGGTAACAGTAATTTGTGTCGAAAAAAATTGTAAACATTCCCCTTATTATCGTCAGAACATTTTTCCTGCTTGAAAATGTAATTGAATGGTAATCTAAAGCCACGCTTTAAATTACGACTTTAGGTTCAAATGCTCAGCAGCTGATTAATTCACAACATTATCCTTTTTCTAACTCCATTTTCTAGTTTCCCCGGAAACCCCAGTTCCCCCGTGGAACTAAAGAGCATTACATAATCGCTGATAGTCGTATCCACGGTGTAATTTCCCTCAGTGGCCACGTGTCTGTTCCCGACATGTTTGATGATGGATGTCTAAGATGCAAAAAAATTAAGAATCTAACGTTTCCAAACGACATTGAACCTCGGTTTGTCATTGAACTGACACAGACCCAGATGCACGAGTCGATTACACTCATCAATCTGGCCGCAGCTTTGCATTTCAGTTATGTAATAGGCTTGATATGAATAAGTAAAGATGCACATGTGGTAAATGATGCATGTTCCTCTGACGCTGTTGCGTTTAAATATCAGTCAATGATTCTGGTACAAAAAAAAAAACGGTCGGATAATGACGAAATAGGCATGTTTTTGCATATTTTGCATATTTGTTTGTGATCAATTGTAAGCTAGTTTATTACACAGACATACACCTTCATCAGCTAAAAGTTTAACCTCTTGAGGCCCGAGCTGTGAAATTATATTCTTTTCAAAATTTGCTTTGCTAGTTGGGCTTTTATGAGCGCAATAACAAATCGGCAATTTTTTTTACATGATTTTGTGTTGGAGATATTACATATGTTCTTAATATTTACTTATTTTCATCGGTCTTTCGTGTTGTAACAAATGAGACACGTCTTACCGAAACATCGCGCTCAATTTTCGGTAAATAATACATTTAAATACTTCCTTTCCAGATCTTCCCTCCTTGTTTCAGCCATTTTCATTTTTAGCACGTCAGGGGTTAACACAGTAGGTAGGGAAATTCCGTGACGGTCAGTACACAGATGAGGACATCAGGACTCAGGAGGACAAACAGTCTATACACTCATCGGCCACTTTATTAAATGCATCTTACTAGTACCAAGTTGGACCTCTGTTTTTGGAGTCATGCTTTTGTGTTGTTGATGCCAAATTCCAATCCAACAATCGTCATGACACAGCAGAAAGCAAGACTCGCCAGGGAATGTTTTTCTAACCTTTTATTGTTCAAATTTGGTGAACCTGAGCTTCCTGTTCTTAGCTGACAGGAGCGGCACCCGGTGTGGACTTCTGCTGCTGTAGTCCATCCACCTCAAAGGTTTGATGTGTGGGTTCAGAGATGATCTTCTGCAGACCTTGAGGGGTTTATTTCTGTTAGGGGTTATTTGACTTACCGTTGCGTTTCTATCAGCTTTAACCAATCAGGTAATTCGCCTACAGAACTGTTGCTCTTGCGTGTACTTACGTATATAGCAAACTAGAGATAGTTGCATGGAAAATCAGTCGATTGGCAGTTTCTGAAATACTCTTGGAAATACTTGATATAGGACTATGGAATCAGATAAGTGCCATAATTCATTTATCATTCAGTCAAACGTACATTTCTAAGAAATGAAAAAAAATGTACGTTTGTTTTTTTTTAATTTTGCTTGCAATCTTCACGTTTTTGTTTAAAACTTTATTTTTTGTTCGTTCCCTGTTTTTGTGTTCGTACCTCTGTCACAAGCTTTACGTGTGGGCGGCCCTTGCTCTGATTGGCTGGTGAGAATGTGAATGGCAGCTGTTGACTATAAGTGGGGGAGGAGTTTAGTGCCAGAAGGCCAAAAAAAAGTAACGGTGAAAAAACCGGAAGCAAAAAAATTATTCCATTTGAAAACGTGATGATTGCAAGCGAAAAAAAACAAAAACAAAACCTAAATAGGAAGAATTTTGATTTGTTTCTTTGAAATGTACATTTATTTTGCGTAATTTACGTGGATTTATGTTAATTTTGGCACTAATCTAATTCCATACAGGACACTATATTCAGGATTGGTGGTCAACCAATCACACAGACATTCTCACTACCAGATAGTCGGACCACCCGGTCCTCATAATTACGATTATTAAATTATTCCCTAATGAAGATGTTTGCCAGGAAGTGGTGAAAAATGAGATGGCAGTGCCACACGGAGAAGAAAATTCCACGGAGGGTTTGGTTGCTCTCGTTCATGCTTGTTAAACATGGATTGATTGCTAATCTAGGAAAGCATTTCCCCAGAGGAGTGTTTTTAATGCTTTTAATGATTAAATGCTGGGTGGACGGCGACTGGCACTGCGCCACCAATAATGCTGATTCCTTCAACACGAGATCTGTAGAACGTGTAAAGGAGAACCGGTAATTACTAGTCTTTCACATACTCAGAAGACGTGAGATCTAGGGCTGGGCGATTAATTGAAAAAAAAATCAGAAAATCAGAAATCAGAAAAAAATCGGAATTCAGAACTTATAATTGTTCACATTTTTCCAGGTAGATCATTTCGATTATTACATGAGCAGCTTGACTTATAAAAAAAAAAAAAAAACGCGGAAAATGTACGTCTGTTGTTTACAGTAAAATATTTGTTTAAAAAAGATGCAATAAATGCACAGGATAGGTCATTTTATAAATTATTTAGTATTATAAATAGTCGGATGTATTTGTTTTAGGAGAAAACTGCTCATTTCCCATGTAAAAAATACAAAATAAAAAATAATTTATTCTGTTCCCAAATGTGCTAGTTATTTATTTTTACTTTTTTTCGACAAGAACAAAGTGATTAATCAAAAACTAATCATACAGACGATCTGTGTGTGTTTCCCTTAATTATTTTCAAATCAAGCACACTTCTTTCAAAAATATCCTGATTTAACGTGAGCATACTTATTGTACAAAACTTGTCAGTGAACTATGAGGAAAAAATATAAATCGATAAATAAAATAATTGTTCATTAATCATAATTGTGTTAAAATGTTCAATTAGTCGAGATTTTTAGTTTGGCATCATCGCCCAGCTAGTTCCGATGAAACCTAGTGCATGAGTGTATGCTTTCCAGTAAAGCACTGGAAATGTGTGTGAGTGTGTGTGTGTGTGTGTGTGTGTGTGTGTGTGTGTGTGTGTGTGTGTGTGTGTGTTTCACTTACACACTGATCTCCGTTAAGAAGATACTGTAAATTGTTGAGAGATGGAACCCAAGCAGGAATTCCTGTAATGCCTTTATTTACGTCTCGTGTGCTGTATCGGTTATTTGTTGAGCCGTGTCATCATTTCTTTTTGCTCTGCAGGGTTTTATAAGGCAGATTAGTGCATCTGGACAAACTCTTATATGATTACATTCAGCAGATGATGGATTGCATAAGAAAAGAATAAAGAGTTCAGATGTTGCTAGAAAGACACAAAATCTGTTTGTTGTTATGTGCAAACGACAGTAAATGCAGTGACAGTAACAGTGTATAAATGTAGTATAAATACAGCGCAAATACAGCATATAAACAGTATTTATATAATTGCAGTGTACGTCATCTTTTGTAAATATTATCGATTATTATTATTATTATTATTCTCAAAAATTATTTTCAATATATCTTTATTACTATATTACTTCCTTAACATACAGTCTTTATTTGATGAGCATTACCAATGCTTTACAAATGTAATGTTTAAAATTGAAGTCTGACAAAGACAAATACTTGAAATTGAAGTCAACAAAATACAAAACAGTGGTTTCTCGATTAACGGAATTAATCCGTGCTGAGAGCCGGTTCATTTGGCGAAAATTTTGTTAGCTGAGCCGCATTTTACTTCATAAATTCAGACTAAATGTTTTTTTGGTGATAACATTTTTAGAACTTACTGTTGCTCGAACAAACTAGAGATCGTTATGCGTGAAAATACCAGTCGGACGCCAGTTTCTGAAATACTCAAAGATCTCAGTTTGAAATACTTGACGCTTGGTTTGAACTGCAGCAGATTGTCTGGACCATGTCGTTGTGCCTTATTGCATTTTAAGTTGATGCCTTGTGATTAGTTTATTATACATTTGTGTTAAGTTTAGCGTCTTTGCGTTGGTCTTGGACTTAGAAAAGCGCTATATGAATAAACTTGAACTTGAACTTAACAAGCAGTTACAGTTACCTGCCAAAGTGGCCTGTGAGTGTCAGTCTCACGATATTTTACAAAATTCCTATTTCTCAAAATCCCCCGTTTATTTCCAAAACTGCATCTCATTATTCAGGGTCAGATTTAGCAGGACTATGGAATCAGATAAGTGCCAAAATGATCGTAAATTTCTAAGAAATGAAGGAAAATGCCTCACATATACGCTTGTTTTTTTTTTTTTTTTCATTTTCACTTGCACGCTTCACATTTTCGTTCGACAAAATTCTCTTATTTATTTCCACTAAATATCTACAAAGTTATTTCATCATTTTGTAGTTTAGGTTAATTATTGCCAAGTGCAGCTTTGTGAGGCCGGAGCTGCTAATGGCTGGTTCTGTATGATGAAGCGTCCTACTCGACAGTCGCTCTTTGTCCCGCTTTTCGCCGCAAACTTTCGTCCTTTGTGAAGGGAACAAGAGGGAAACTTGGGATGATTCCAAGAAATCAGTTCAGCCTCAACGAAGCACCGGTGAAGCCCCGATCGCCATCTTTCTCACTCATATTCTCGCCGTTCAATTCGCTCGTCAGAGCCTCGACTTTCATGGTTTCCATCTCTCTCTCCAGGCTTTTCTTTGTACTCCGACTTTCCTGTCCTTTTAATGCCGTGCGTTGTTTGAAAAGCTGTGATGAAGCCTCGAAAATGGAACTCGGGTGAGAAGTGCTCAGAACAAATGCATCCAGCCTGCGGAATGACAGAGAGACTTTACTTTGAATAGAACAGTGGAGCTCTGTTGGCTCCGGCAAATCGCCTCTTCACGGAGGAGAAGTGAATAGATTTTAAAGGGCAACTCTTAAATGTTGAATTAGGTGAGTCAGACGCTTCCACGTACTCCCACAGTCCTGTGCCCATACCAGCCAGGGATGAATGGCATGTTCCTGCTGGCGTTGTGCCCTCCAGACCCACTAATGACGGTCCTCACAAGGTTGGTGCGTGAGAGCCTCGTTCCCTCAGTCCAGTCCTTGTGGAGCTCTTTTGTTCACCATCTCTACTAATGAAGGCTACGGAGTCTGACTAGGGCCAAAATGATAAAATTCACATTTTTATTGTCATTTACACATTATACATGGGTGCAAAATGCATGAAATGTTTTTTTTTTTACAATCGTCCAGCATTTAAATATGGTGTGCATGCGAAAAAGAGACAGAATAAAAAATATAAGAGATAAATATACGATAAAATACAAAATAAATAAATAAGGATAAAAATAAAGGAAAAAGTATGAAGATGAAAAAAAGAGAAAAATACAACAAAAAGAGCAAAATACAAAAAAGTGTCAAACTTAAATTTCAAAAATAAAGTGGAAGATGATCGCTCAACGAGCTTACAGTACATCATTCCATAATATTCTGATGTAGTTTACTGATAATACAATAAACTAATAAATTGTGTTATTTTGAGCAATTGAGCAATTCCTAAAATTAAAAATAATCTTTTGGTAGCAAGACATCCGACTACATCAGACAAAATAATAGTGGACATCTTTGTCGCATCAATATTATAATTAAACTGTCTTTCTTCTTCAGAAGAGACTTATTACTAATGTTTCCAATTGTTTTGATGTCTCCAAAATTAGGGTCTTGAAAGGTGGCTTATAAATAAAATATATCATTATTAAAATGTTCCGTTAAAAGAAACAAAAATGTGAAGATTTCATTAAAAATGTTAAGCATTTTCGTTAGTTTCCGTTTAACAATTTTGCCACTAATCTGATCCTGTACAACGGAGGATTAGAGAAGATGTCCTATCAGTGATGTTATATCTTTGTTTTAACGAACGTTCTTTGTCCTACAGTCCATCATGGAGCAGTTCAACCCCTGCTTGAGGAACTTTGTGGCCATGGGGAAGACTTACGAGAAGGCTCTGTCTAGTGAGTACCAAGGTCCTTTATCACCACAAATGGCAAAGTCTAGCTCTTGAATGAGAAGAAATTAGGAGTTTTGCTCTGAATAAAATAAAAATCATTGTGAATAGGGCTGGGCGATTAATCGAAAATCGTTCAAATTTTCCCAGGTTGACTATTTTGATTATTTTCCCTTTAAGGACGCAAGGAGTCACCTGACCCCTCACAAAATTGACCCATTAAAAAAATAAATAAAACAAAAGTAATCTTTCACTTTGAAACGTCTCCTGCTTGTCTAAGTTAGTGTAATCTACATATAAACAAAAATGGCAGCACGCTACAAACATTTAGCTCTCAAGAAATTCACTTTACTTTCAACAGTTGATATGCTTTCTACATTTTACTGTGAATAAAATATTAGTTATATACTAATATGATTAGATTCTTATTTTTCAGAATTTGTACATTGTCCCGACTTTTCCTGATTTGGGGTTGTAAAATAATCATAGTCGTGGTAAAATGTTCAATTAATCGCGATTTGGATATAGATTTTTAGGTTGAATCGCCCAGCCCTAATTGTTAATTAAAAACGAGTCTGTAAAAGTGTTTGTATTTTAAACGTTGTTTGATGTGGTGTGCGTGAAGATTGTCTGACTCCATGTGCACCTTGAAACCCCAAGCATCCATCAGGTTCATGCATGCAGCATCTTCACCTGTTACGTGTTTCTGTTCAGCGTGCAAACATCGCAGTGATGATGTCCAGCGAGGACACGGACGTAAAGGTTTCAGGTTTAAAAAAAAAACACACCGGGCTTCAGGAAGTGTAAAATAGAACGGAGGACAGGAGGAAATAGGCCAGAGCGGGTTTCCAAACCTACGGAGGGTACGAAAAGAGAACGAGGAACACGCTTAATCAGGACAAGAACGTCACTGCACGGGAAGAAAAAAAAAAAGTCTAGAATCAAGTTCTAGTTCTAGTTCAAGTTCAAGCTTATTTATTAAGCGCTTTTTTTAGTTCGAGACCAACGCAAAGTCGCTATCGAACACGTGTGTCAAACTCAAGGCCCGGGGGCCAGATGTCATTTTATGTGGCCCTCAAGAGCTTAAAAGTTTTAAGTGTCTAAAAATAAATACCAAAAAGTCAATAAAAAAAAAGTTCTATCCACAGTTTTATGTTATTTTTCTTGATTCACTTGGACTTCAATAATGGCGTTAAGTGTGTGTTCATAAGCTGACAAAATGTAAAAAAAAAAATGTATATAAGAGCAACAAGCGAACATAGGTTTTCTACACAACTGCAATTGTCACAGTTATGATAAATAATGAGTCTGTGAGACACCTGGCCATTTCAGGACTAGGGACAGTGATCTCGCAGTTCTTTAACGTTAAAGAGTAGTTAAATTTATTTGACATCACATTTGATTACATGTAGTAACATTTATAAGTTACATCCGGCCCTTTGAGGACAGACATTATGCTGATGTGGCCCTCGGTGAAAATGAGTTTGACACTCCTGCTATAAAATAATGCGAGGTACGTCGGCACGGGCTCTTCAGCACATCGTTTTGTGTTCTTTGTCCGTTTACGATTTTACACTAAGTCGGCTGAGAGATGTGTGTCTGGTTTAATCTCGTTTGTTCTCAATGGCGGTCGTTCTTGAAGAGCTAGTGATGTGTTGGGTCTTTGTGTGAGGTTCAGCACCACGGACAGATCCACACATCGGGATGGAACCATTCGCCTTCCTCTCACCTTCCCAGCCTCCACTTAATCATTTACTGAGAGGATTATACAAGGAAACACCCAAGGCTCGGGAGAATTGACCAGAAGAGTGTTGGATTGTGCTGTGTGTGTGTGTGTGTGTGCACGAGAGCGAATGTGAAGTCTGATAAGGTCTAAAAATAGACACAGTAGAATGAGATTTGCACTCAGATCAGTCTTGGCTGCACAGAATCCGTCAGGAGCGCTGGCTTGCTCGGTAAATATGCCAGGTCTTGTGGGAAAGCCAGGAAACATTCGCCGTCTCTACTAACTTGCTAATGCTGATGGCGGCCATTGGGATTCGCGCCGGTTTTGGGTTGAAAGTCATGTTTAATGAATTTATCCAGCCGTTTGAATGCGATTTCACCTACAGTGTAGAGTGTAATCTTGGAGATGAGGCTCAAAACAGGCAAATATTTACTCTGCGTAGGACAGTATACGATTATGAGTTCGTTTCTGAGCTACGAGGTGGCAAAATGATGTGAATTTTTGTTGCTAATATTTGCTAAAAAAGCATAAGCTGTGAGAGTAAAGGATTAGGATTAACGAATTACAAGAGGGAATTATTAGTCGAGGCATTACACATTTAGAATCCAGTGCCAAAATCTACAATTCTTCGAGGCAAATAAAAACGAAAAACACAATCATTTGAGGTTTCTGCGGCGGTTCTTGCGTTTCCTCGCTGAGCGTTGGAGAGACTTTCTGCCCTATTTTTCAGACCTCTGTAATCCTCTTTCCTTCTGCCGCCTGGAGTTTCTTTCCTCTGCTACCACTCGGCCAAACCGCTGGAGCACCAAAGCCCCCAGATTTCCCCCCTAATCCCTCACAACCAGGACACACCTTGTCCTGAGACTGGGATTTACACAGACACTCAAAAATAAGTATCGGCTGCTTATCGAGCGAGTGTTGCCTTAACTCACCAGAAACTCGACTAAATCTGTCAAACTAACTTTAGCTTATTGATCTGTTTACTACAGAAAAGTGGAGTAAACTCTTAAAGTAGCATCAAAGAATTGCCACTGATATTCGGCAAAAAACTAAAAGCCAATCGATAGTTTCAATGTCATTGGAAAAATATCTCTCCATGTATATTATTTTATAGTACGTGATTATGTAATATTATTTTATAATTATATTATATAAATATTTACATTCAATAATTCTCCTTAGTTATGTTACTTGGCCTGATGTTTGATACAATTGTAAATAAATTTTATGCCATAAATTACCAATTTAATAGATAGCTTGATTTAATAATTAATTTATTAATAGCTTGACAGATTTACATCTGAATATTAGATTTAGAATATTCTTCATAAATTATGACACGTGATTTTTAGCACACAGACAATTCATTTTTTACCCTACAAACAATAGGCTTTGATATTTTTTAGTAATTTATTGCATTTTTTGAACTATAAGAAACTTGTGGAAAAAATTTACTGTGTGCTTTATTTTCTAGAAAAAAATGTGTGCCAAATATTTGCACAAGTTATTTGCATAAGTAGACCATTCAAAAACAGTAATACTTAAAGGAATTATTATTATTATTATTATTATTATTATTATATACTAGATAATACACTGCAAAAAATACATTCTTGACAAGCCAAAAAATCTTGAAACTTACACAATAAATCTTAAATCTGAAAGACTCATTTGCTTTTTTCAAGAAAATAGCTCTCGTCTCGAGTTGTCTTACCAAGTGAAATTTTCTCAACGCATTGGCAGATAATTTTACTCAGTTTAAGTTTTTCTTTTACTCATTTAGTTTTTTTATCTTCTTAATTTTTCATGTGCATTTTTGCAGTGCACTTATTATGCAGAAGCAAATTTCTCCCATTTGAACTTTTTCCAACTTTAACTGGCCATTTGCTTTATTTCGATTTTCCGAGTTTTCAGAGACTGTTTGCGCTCTATCGTCCTGCTTCACGACTGTTTCTGAAGAAGCACTTTGGCAGCCATATCGTATTCACCAAGCAAACACTCTCAATAACCTGTACGTTTGACATGTTGGAGGCTCCTGAGCTTTTTCTCCCTTATTTTTGCCATAATGGTGCATTCGCAAATTCATCGCTCCACTCCACCTCCCCGTTCTTTGGCTCAGAACATCCTAGAACATACCGAGCTGCGCTTTCCCATCCACCTCTCCTGTCTCCATAGATCAGAGCATCTGAGGGAAGCTCCGGGTGTGAGAGTCCCACATCCCGATTCTTATTTCCCCAATGCTTCCATGTTTCCAGGTGTGACATTCGCAGCAAAGGGCTACTTCGACGCACTGGTGCGGATGGGAGAGCTGGCCAGCGAGAGTCACGGCTCTAAGGACCTCGGTGAGTTCTAGATTGTAGATGCGGCGCCCCCTGTAGTTGGGAGTTGGTTTAGACGTAGAGAAGTTTTCTGATGAGTGACACGTCGAGAAAAACCCAACCCAGTATCGGAACGTGAGCATCTCGCAGGACTGTTCGCTTAGATTGTTTCTAATATTATGCGTCAGTCGATACGACGAAGACCATCCTAGTCGTCCTGGGGTCAGCGCATTATTCGTGCGCAAAAAAAAAAACGTTCTGTGATGTGATATTCATCGATGTTTGTGATTTGTTGCTGGTTTTATTCTGGCTTTTGTTTTAATTGATAACCGTGGGGGAATTAAACACAGAGGAATTGCTTTTTTTGAGCAAGAAAGACCAAGTTCAAGGCCCAATTTTGTCCTTGAGTAAGTGACTTATAGATAGAATAGAATAGAATAGAATAGAATAGAACAGAATAGAATAAAATGCCTTTATTGTCATTGTATCACAGGGTTACAATGACATTAGTATTGCTACTCTGTTAAAAAGAAAGATAAGGGTAAAATATACACACTGAATAACCAATTTAAATAACTATAATGTATTTAAATATGGTCCAAAATATAGAAGGCAAGAAACGGTTTGAATACACCACAGGATACAAGAACACAAGAAAAAGGCAATTGACAAAATATACATAGCGCAAAAGACAAATATGTTTTGACAAATATAAATCTTGACTTGATCCTGATTTATTTTACTTTTCTTATTTTTCTAATTTTCTTTGTTAAGTGTTCTTTTTTTAATGGATGAAAATGGATCGATGGATAGAGTGATAGATGAATGGATTTATGAATGGATAGATGGATTTGTAGGCAAATAGATAAAGAAGGGATATTTTAATAGATTTATGGATGTAGGTATAGCAAAAATTGATGAATGGATGGATAGATTGATGTATGTATAGAGGGATGGATAGCTGGATGAATAGATAGATAGAGGGATATATGGAAGGATATGTGGAGGGATAAATATAGAGATGGATGAATGGATTTATGGATGTAGGTATAGCGAGATTGATTGATGGATAGGGGGATAGATTGATGGATGTATAGAGGGATGGGAAGCTGGATGAATAGATAGATAGAGGGATAGATGGATGGATATATGGAGGGATATCAATAGAGATGGATGAATGGATTTACGGATGTAGGATTTATGGATATAGCGAGATTTATGGGTATGAAGAGGGGTGGAGGGATGGATAGCTGGATGGATGGATGGATAGATGGTGAGACATATATATAAAGGGATGAATTGATTTTTAGATGTTGGTATAGCGAGATTGATGGGTGTATAGAGTGGTGGATAGCTGGATGGATGGATGGATATATAGTGGGATATATATAGGGATGAATGGATTTATAGATGTTGGTATAGGGAGGTTGATGGGTAAAAAGAGGGGTGGAGGGATATATAGCTGAATGGATGGATGGATGGATAGATAGTGGGATATATATAGGGATGAATGGATTTATAGATGTTGGTATAGGGAGGTTGATGGGTAAAAAGAGGGGTGGAGGGATGGATAGCTGGATGGATGGATGGATGGATAGATGGTGGGATATGTATAGGGATGAATGGATTTATAGATGTTGGTATAGCGAGATTGATGGGTGTATAGAGGGGTGGAGGGATGGATAGCTGGATGGAGGGATAGATGGTGGGATATGTGGAGGGATGGATGGATGGATGAAGGAATGGATGGATGGATGGAGGGATAGAAGGATAGATGGATATATGGATGAACAGACTAGTAAGCATAATTTCAGTGTTTCTTTGCCTTTCTTTGTTTTAATAATTCAAAAAGTTGCGATAAATTGCGACGTCAGCTCTTGTGTTGTGTCGCTGCTCCCTCTTCCTTTGATTCCCAAGTTCCTGCTGCATCAACAGCTGAATACCTGCAGTCCAGACGTGCTCAAGTGCTTCACGTCTCCATCATCTCTTCTCTCTAAAAAGCCCAATTAAGACTCGGGACTTCCTTTCCTTTGCAGAGAAGAGTGGGATTCCCCACAGTTCTCAGAGTAGAAGTGTTGTGTGTGAGGACAGATGCGGCGAGATCCTTCACTGCAGCACTTCTGCCCACGCGCCAATGCAGGAACCCACCGGCCCAGAGACGGAGAGAGACGGCACGCCGCTAAAAATAGACGGGACGCTCGCCTTATCAGGAGCGGTTCCGATAGAGAGACAGAGATGATGTCAGCGTTTCCAAAAACAGCTTCCCCCGCCGGCACGAGTGTGGAATACTAAAGCGCTTCCTGCTGCCCAAATATGGGCACAAGCCGGATTCAGCGTTCACATTAGCCTCTTTCACACAGCAATGCCGGTAAAATGCAGGAAAAATGGCAGAACGACTTTACCGGTAAAGACTGTTCACACAAGCGCTGCCATTCCTGCATTTTACCGGAAAATAACTATTCACACAGCGGTTTTAAAATCCCAGGATATTCGGTGACATCATCAACTGGCGACAGGCTTTAAACTGCGCCTTTGTAAACAATGAATAACATGAATAACATGAATAATGTAAACATGGATGTGGTGACAAAAGTCTTTTTTTTTTTTTTATTGAATACAAAAGCTGAATACAACAAATTATCAATAATAATTTTACAAATACAGTTTTGTATGGTAGGCCTAACACAAAATCTTAGTAATTTAAAGAATTATTGTAGATGAAGAAAATAAAGAAAAAGAGAGAGGGGGAACAACACACACAAAAAAAAACAAGGGATTTATATCAAATTATGTAACATGAACAGGTTAAACCATTTAACTGCCTTTGGATTATTCATTTTACTCAGAGCATCTGAAAAACATTTCAGGTCATTTTTGAATACCGAAAGCAAAGGAGGGAATTTTAAATACCTACATTTGTGTATGAAATATTTTGCTAACAGAATAATAGTATTAATGAAATTGTTTTTTTTTTGTGACGAATGTCTTTATACGACGAGTGATTATTCTGTGACATCATCAACCAGCGACACCTTTTGAACGGCTGGTCGCGCGAAATGACCGCGCGAGAATTAATCGCGTGACCCACACCAGTGTGTTCTGATTGGCTCAGAGCAGTGGGTGACGTCAGCACGTTCGGAACTTCTCCGCGCTTTTCCGGGAATCTTTGTTCCGCTTTCACACACAGCAGAATGCAGGCAAGATACCGGGAACGTTACTAGCATCCGTACCGGAATATTCCCGGAACGAATTTCCCGGCATTTGTCTGTTCACACATGGCAATGTTGGCGGTATTTTGTCGGGAATGCCTGTATGTGTGAAAGGGGCTATTGTCTCCAGTCTCGATGGGATGTGGAGTGATAATTAGACCAAATGCCAGAAACTCTTTGTCTTTGCTGCAGACGAGAAGCATCGATTAACGCCGCTGATGATGCTAGCCAGCGCTGAGCTCGCACGGGACAATCGCGGGGTTAAAAATAAAGGACGCCTAGGAAATCGCTTCATTCAGTTCTCGAAAAAAGCACATCTCTTGTCGGATAATCATCTTGAATAAAATATAAAACGACAGGTCTGCAATTATTGCCTTGCTATTCGGGATTCACTCAGAATATGCTAATGTGAACTGCATGATTATGCAAATGCACATCATTACCAAAGCATTGCTCTTGTTTCAAACTTTACATTAGTTAATAAAAAAGAGCAATGCAACAGTAACACAACAAAGTATTAGAGGATTAATTTAGGTGCTTTTATCTTGTTTTTCATCTCGATACAATATCACACATTGTTGCCAAACCGAGTTTAAAAAAGACCCTATGCTGCTTTTCTCAGAGTAAAAAAAGAGTAAAAATTGCTCGTTTTAGAATAGTTGATTTAAAATGTCTTGTTTTTACTCTCCGGACTCCATCCAGATGTTTTGAGCACCACTGCCAGTAAAGTGTAGAGATTGTAGAGTTTAATTTTCACACTTGGAAGGTGGAATTCCTAATGTCTCACACTTTTGTGGTGTCGTCTCTTGGCACTGAAACAGTCTATTTCTTCCACAACTGGCCACGACGATTCTATAAAATATGCTGCTGATCCTAATTGTATGTGCGGATGACACTTAATTAAAAAAACGACTTTTATTTTAGAATTTCTTTTTCTTCTTCTTATTATTATTATGTAAAAATTGGCTGCGTCATAGCAAGAAGTGACCGAGATTCTGGTATATAATCTGTATTTCCCATTCATGTATGTTACATGTTTGTTTTTGGACGTTATCATAGTCTGAAAGTCATTAAGTTAAATTAATTGGAGGCTCTACAGTAAATTGCCCCTAGACGAGATTAAGCATGTGCGTTTGCTCGTCCTGCTCTGTGATTGGTCGGCTGGGTGTTATCTCAGCTCTTGCTTCCCTCAAAACAAGTTGGAATATTTATTTATTGGTGATCTAATAACTCTAAAAAGCACACTGCCAACATATTAGACAGTATTTTTTGGGATTGACGTGTAGGGCTGGGCGATTATGCCGCGATTAAACGCGATTAATTGAACCTTTTAACATGATTACGATTAATGAACGATTATTTTATATAATGATTTATATTTTTTGCCCTCTAAGTTCTCTGTTTTTGTACATAAATATGCTCAAATTAAAAAGAAACAAGGAAACACGCACAGATCTTCTATATGATTATTTATTACACATCAACTGCTGAAATTAAAGTAAAGTGCCTAAATCAAACAATAACTTTGTCAAAAAAAAGTAAAAAAAAAAAAATAACTTGCACATTTTGAAACAGAATAAATTTTTTTAATATTTTATTGTTTATGTGGAAAATGAGCAGTTCTCTTCTAAATAAAATAAGTCTTATTATTTATATAGTTTATAAATACATTCTGTGCATTTCTTGCATCTTCTGTAAACAAATATTTTAATATGCAGAGTATCTCCTCACTGTGTTGCCATCATCTCACTTTCCTATCAAAGTAAACAACAGATTGTCGTAATGAAAAACAAAGTCTTTTAAATACCGTTGCATTCCTCAGTTCTTCTCAGAAGTGCCAGCGCGTTTAACCCTTTCATGCTTCTACTCGGACTAAAAAGCCGAAAAGGCTCTAACAAATGTGGTTTTGTCTTCCTTCTTGAAGCCAAAAAGTATTTAAACGACAAAGACTGTTTTTTTTTCAAGCTGCTCATTCACTCCATGAGTGGAGCGGGGGTCACGTGACTCCACATCCGAACGTTTTCTTAAAGGGAAAGTAATCGAATTAATCAACCAGGGAACAAAAGGTGAACGATTATAAGTTCTGAATTTCGTTTTTAGATTATTTTTTAACTAGCCACCAGCCCTATCAACATGTCACCTTTCATGGAGACGACAAAGATTCCGAGTACATTTCAATCACCACAGTTTCTAAGAACGTATACGTCGTCATTACTCTGCCACTGATACTGTTAATCTTTATGGATTTTTACGGCCCGTTGCTTCAACCTACAACCCCCGTCCTCCAATCCTCCAATCCTTTTCGCCGGCGTGATCAATCTTCATTATGACCTCATCGCCTGCTCTCCAAAGACCCTTTGTCACTAATGAACGCCTATAAAATAATTGTTTACGCTCTGTGATGTCGAGCTCAATGAAGCCGTGCCACTGTTCCTTCCGTGTTAGCGTGCTTTGTTGATTTGACTATTGTGTTCAGCAACATGGATCATTTTAATAGTTTCGCTTGTACACGTCTACGAAAGACTTCATTCATTTTCTGTCACGTGGAATGAAATATGTTGAAGTGAACCACAGTCTGTCCGGATCTGAATCGAAATCTAGAATGAATGGGATTGAAAAGAAAGGTTGTGAATGGTTGGATGGCTTCATGGAGATGGATGTAAGGACGTAAGGATGATGGTGTTGATAGATGGAAAGAAGAAGTGGCTTTAGAAGTAGTTCAGCTTAATTAAAGGTCCACCAAACTTTGAATTGGCTTTGAATTCCACTACGAAACTTTAACGGCAATTTAAATGAGTCTAGTTTCCGAAACACGGAGAAAGAAATAATCAGAAATTGCGATAATGTATAAACGGAAATACTGAAATAATAAATAAAATAATTGAGCACTAATTAAAAGAGCGTTCCACATGCAGCAACTCTGTGTATTATTTTTGAAGACTTTTTGGATGTTTGGTTGGATGGATGGATGGATGGATGGATGGAAAAATTGGATAGAAAGACAAAAGATTGCGTGAATTAATGATGAATGAATGGATTATTGATCAATTGGTAATGGACTGGATAGGTCAGGGGTCACACTCAATCGCACGGGGGTCAAAAATCAAACCACTCTGTCACTCAGGGGTCGAATGGGATGAGGACACTAAAACTAACCGTTTTTTGAACAGGAATATTATTCCAGAATAAATAAACTTACATTTATGTAAAACTTGAAATATTTTATGTTCAGTAAGAATATGTCATAATTGTTTTTTTATGTATGTCATAAAAGTTTTTATAAAATGTAAATACATTTATATTTATTCTTAATTATATAATGTATATGTTTCATAATTATATTTTATGTTCAATAAGAATGTCCTAATTGAATTTTACATTAAAAAATAATATGTCATGAGAATTATTGCCATCCCATCACAAGTCAGAAACATGAAAATGCTGAAAAAATAAAACTCATTAATAAAAAAAATAAATAAATAAATAGTGTTTCAGCAAAGGCTACAAAATGACAATTGCTTAACTCCAGCTAAAGCACTGCATCATGGGACCTGTAGTTTCTGTGTACTATTAGTGCTTCTTATTGCTGGCACAATTCAAGCAATAGTGACAGTTCCATATTAAATTGACGACACTATAGATGGATAAATAAATAGATGGATCACATAAATGGATTGAAAGGTGAATTAATAGAATGAAGCCCGTAAAGATGGACAGAACATGTGATATGTTGCTTCTTACCATTACTATCCATTTACTACGAGTGTTTTTTTTTCTCGATACATTTTTTTCCCTCCTAAACCCTTTTCTAATACCTTCATGCCGTTTTAAAACACTTGGATATTTCTGATCCTTTTTTGGAGAGATGCGTTCTAAAGTCAAGTTCTTTGACTTGTGTTCAGTCGGCGCTGTTTTTTGACTGTGGCCTAATTGATTTAAGTCTTCCAGAGCTGCAGATGTTGTGATCCATGCTGATTACCAGTAAGCGGCTTAGACTCCTCCAGCGTGAGAGACAAGGACCTTTGTGCTGATAGAGCAGTGTGTCGACTTACACCGGAGAACTGGAGGAAAGCCTGCGAGTCCAGGAGACTGTGGATCGCTATTTATAGTACCGTATTTACACGAATATAAGCACCCCGCGTATTTTCTTTTTTTTTTTTTTAACATTTCTGGTTCAATTATGTCAATATTCCCGTAAAAACACAATTTTTTCTTTATTTAACAAACCTAACCTGTAACTCATATCATTGTGATATCATTTTACTTGAATAATAGATAACAAAAAGTCAATTCTAGTGGTCAGAACTTCATTTCCCAAGATCCTTTGCTCTCTAGTCAGACTCCGCACATGCTCAGAGCAACTGTTTCAAGCTCAGGCCTGTTTTAAGGTCTCTGTTTATCCGACGAAAGATCATTATCTCCTGTGCAGCGACCGAGCGTTTTTATTGTGCCTGTTCTTTGGATTTTTTTTACTCCTTGCCCGTGTTCTTCATTTTCAACAGTTTCGACTCTTTCTGCGATGACATATTGGACATATTGGAATATTAATATGAATTTTACATTCAACCAAGATAATATTAAAACAAATTATATTTAATTTCAGGTAATATTTAACCAAGTTAATATTAATATCAATTAATAATTGCGAATCAATATTGCATAATATGTGATTATTGTACTTACAGGTAGTGCATCTCTATCGTGATTTGGAATTTTAATTGTGACTACAATTATTTTTTTATTTGCTGTTGTGTAATATAATAACACAAATATTATAATAATATAATGATTATTACAATAATGATAATACAAATACATTTTCTTGTTCGTTCTCTGCTGGCGGACTGATTTCGGGTAGAGCTTTGCTGCGGAGCAGATATGTTTAACATGGACGTATATCTTCTTTCATTAATCCTTGTGATTTATTGGACATTAGTGGTGGGAGAGGATCTGCTGACCTTGATCTGAAGAGACTCACAGTTCTTCTGGCCGTCAGATTAAGCGCCGGCTTGATTAGATGTGTTCTGCGGGCGGTTGTACTGGGTCAGACGGGATTCACGGGCGGACAGAAGGACGCTTTACGAAACACTCGCATCACTTAAATACACTATGTGCTGAGGAAAAAACATTTCAGCTCTTTGTTTTGTGTTTTAGGTTTGATTTTTAATGGGTAATTTGCTGAAATGCTGCCCGTTTATATTTTTTTTATTTCACCTTGTGAAGTATTTTTTCAACATTTGTGTTTTTATGACATAGAGAATAAAATACTGTATTTACGCAAATATAAGCCCCCGTTTTTTTTGTTTTTTTTTTTTTCCAATTTTAGCGGCTTAAAAATTTGCTGTGTGCTTATATTTCCATTTGCGCTAATTTGTTTAAATAATGGAGGCAGACGTAAGCAGACGTGCATATGAGTTTTTATTAGCTCAATAACAGAATTAAAGAAGCATTTAATTTAGAGTAAACGGAAAACAATCATTATTATTTGAACATACAGATCATATTGTATCCGGTAGATCACCATGCTAAAGGCTAGCGCTTGAAAAAAAATTATTATTTTATTTTTTTTTTTATTGTTTTATCACTCTTAATTTTTTTTTATTATTTATTATATTATTTATTTTACTCTTTTTATTATTTTATCGCTCTTTTTTTATTTTTATAATTAATATAATAGAAAAAGTCGGTAGATGGTGATTTAGACCAGAGTTTGGTAGAATATTGACACACTATCTTGCGATTGTGTGTGTGTGTGTGTGTGTGTGTGTGTGTGTGTGTGTGTGTGTGTGTGTGTGTGTGTGAAAAACCAGGGGGGTGCTTATATTTGCGTAAATACAAATATTGCGTAGATTCAAATGTACTTGCTTTGTTTCCAGAAGTGGGGCATTTTTAACGATTTAATTAAGGTGAATGAGTATAAACGTATTGGATTATCCGTATAAGATTGAGTGCTTGGATTTTGTATGTTCTGAAGATTAATAGAGTACGTTAGAGTATTTTGCACATTGTAGGTTGTGTAGGTAAGGTCACTTAATGGAGGTAGAGAGACGCCATGTCCATCGACTTCCATGCGGACGCTTCTCGCTCTCACACACTGAGTCGCGTGCTGACGCTCCGCTACATGATGTGTGTGTCGGTTTAACGTGGCTTCATTAAATCACTCGTTTAAAGAAAAGCTCGGCTGATGGTGATTTAGACCAGAGTTTGGTAGAATTTTGACACACTATCTTGCGATTGTGTGTGTGTGTGTGTGTGTGTTCTTGAGAAGAGTCACCAGTTACTTTTTTGAATGCGCTCAAAGATGAAATAAGAGATTTCTGGAAAAAATTAAGATATTTATTTGACTATTATTTGTACCGATATTTATTACAGCAGCATTGTACATTGTACATGTTTAGTACAGTACTAAATACACAAGTTAGTCAAAGTAACGCATTACTGTAATTCACGGAAAAAGTAATGTAACGGATTACTGTTCATTTTTAGGCCATTTAATTACAGTTACTTACATTGTACTTGCATTGCATTGTAAAATAATTAAGCTGAATATCATTATTTCATTTTATTAATTTATCTTTTTATGGTGAAAGTTTGGTATTTCCACTTCAACATGGATTTGTGACAGTTTGCGACAGTCGTATTTAAACTGGGGACGTCTGGTTCGGTCGGAATTCGGTGGGTTACTTTTTCAGTAAATAAGTTACTTTTCAGAAACAGCAATTAGAAAAGTAAGTTAATTGCAAAATTGTAAAGTTATTTGTAATACGTTACTTTTTAAACGTTTTTAAACTGGTTGCAATACAATTAAAAATGCAATAATATGAAAACATAATCACAATTTTTTATTAAGCACTGAATTTGATTACAACTGATGCGTTTAGCAAATACAAAAAAAAAAAGATTTACCGTTAAGCCTCTAATTGACCGTCCTGGCGCTCTTCAAATAGAGGCGGCTTTCAAATAGAGGGTGGCGCTCTAATCTTCAATCCTTTCCCCTACGTGACAGTCTAATAGAGGTTTTAAAAGTATACTGTATTTCAAAATTTCCGATTTATTTATCTATTTTCTGAATTGCTTTTCCTATTCTGGGTCCCGGGGAGGTGGAGCTAAGGACAGCCAATCACAGAGCAGGACACACAGACCCACACACTCACACACAATAGTTTTGTCGTGTAAATGCAGAGTAGGGCTCTGATGAACTGTATATTTCAGCAGGTCTTCTGCAAAGTAAAGTAAAGTGAAGTAAAGTGAAGTGAGTGAGATTGTCTTGTGTTTGACCGCACGTAAACCAGGTGTTGTTGTTGTTGTTTTTTTTCACACAATGCTTTGCGTGAACAGAAGAGGCAGCGTGTAGGTATCCCGACTGACCGCATGATTCTCCTGTTCTTGCTTTCTTCTCAGCGGCGGACGTCAAATGTTCTCCGACGTTCTTGTGCATGCGCGCAAACTCAGCGTTTTTTGTGTGCGTCGTCTTGCGTCGTTTTGCATCTTCCATTGACTGTTTTGTGTCATTTGTTTTTTTTATTAAGCAGTGTTTTTTTGTTTTTGTCTTTTTTTACGGAGATGTTCTGCATCCACAGCTTGACTGTCGACTGGTCTGGTTGGTTGTTTGTTGGAGTTTGTGTTCTCTCTACCTCCGTTGTTGTGTGTGTGGGACTGCATGCTTCTGTGAGGAGTGTGTGAGCGGCGTGAGAGTGAAACCTGTCTGTCTCTCTCAAGGGGACGTGCTCTTTCAGATGGCCGAGGTCCACAGACAGATCCAGATGCAGCTGGAAGACATGGTGAGTTCCAGTATCTTCAGCTTGATCCTCCACAGTTTTGCTTTAAAACTCTCTCTCTCTCTCTCTCTCTCTCTCTCTCTCTCTCTTTTTTTCTCTTCATCCATCTCTGTCTCTATCTCCCTCACTCTCTCTCTCTATACCTCAATCTCCCTCTCTCTCTCTCTCTCTCTCTCTCTCTCTCTCTCTCTCTCTCTCTCTCTCTCACTGTTTCTCTCTTTGTTTCTCTCTTTTCTCACTCTCACTCTCTATCTGTGTGTGTTCCTCTCGCTCTCTCTCTCTCCCGCTCTTTCCCTCACTTTTTCTTTCAGTCTCTATCTCCCTCCCTCTCTCCCACTCTCTCTGTTTCTCTCTTTCTCTCTCGCTCTCTCCATCACTCTCACTCTCTGTCTGTGTCTCTCTCTCTTTGTCTCTCACTCACTCACTCACTCACTCACTCACTCTCTCTCTCTCTCTCTCTCTCTCTGTTTCTATCTCTCTTGCTCTCTCTCTCTCATTCTCTCTCTCTATATACACGTATATTAACGCTGTGATAATATATATATTCTATATATATATATATATATATATATATATATATATATATATATACTGTATATGTGTATATTATGCTGTATTTAGTTTACATTTGTGTGTATATAAATAGAGAGATCAAAAGAGTGTGATATGCCCTGTATAAAAATATATATATTTATATATACAGTATATGCTGTGTCTGTATAGACAAAGAAAGAAAGATATGTTGTGTATAATAGTTTCTGTATACAGTATTGGTATAACATTGGTATAACTATAACTGCATCATTCACTGAAAAAAAACTAATTTTTTTCCAAAACGTGTACAATCAAATACAAAAAAATGTTCTATGAGAAACCTATACAAATGTTTCTTTTATATTTACAGCAGCTGTGAAATATTTTTGAACAATGAGCTTATAAATGCAGTGAAGAATTATTAGCAAATTTAAATGTTGCAAAAGAGTGATACAGAAGTTACATTGGTATTAAGTTTTTGCTGCTGTTGTTGTTGCTGTTTTCAGCTGAAGTCGTTCCACAATGAATTGCTGACAGAACTTGAGAAAAAAGTGGAGCTGGACGTCCGCTACCTCAATGTGAGTATAGACATGTTCTCACTCTCCATCTCTTGGCTAAAATTCAAAGCTTCTGTTTTGCTCACTCATCTTTAGTCTAGATTAAAATGATGATGATGATCCTTTGCTTTGTCGTTTCACAGACAGGAAGTAGGAATATATTGTTCTAGAACGGTTGGTTGATGTACCATAACACTGGGGGAATCTAATTAATTACGATCATTTATTTGGGAAATGTTCTCATTAGTCAAATATATTTTATTTTAAATAAGTGGGTTTCCACTAATGTGTAGTGTGTGCCAGTAGTAACTTTGTCATTAGAATTTTTCTCGTGTTCTTTGTTCTTGTATATTGTGTTATATCTAAACCGTTTCTTGCCTTCTATATTTCTGACCATATTTTACTATATTGTAGTTATTTCTTTTGGTTATTTGGTGTGTATATTTTACCGTTATATCATCTTTCTTTCTTTCTGCACCAAACAGAGTAGCAATACTAATTCCATTCTAACCCTGTGATACAATGACAATAAAGGCATTCTATTCTATTCTATTCTATTCTATTCTATTCTATTCTATTCTATTCTTTTCTATTCTATTCTATTCTATTCTATTATATTCTATTCTATTATATTCTATTATATTGTTATCTAATCTAATCTAATCTATTCTATTCTATTCTATTCTATTCTATTCTATTCTATTCTAGTGTGTGAAATATGTTTGTCAGTCCCACTTTTCGATTGATGGGACTCACAGTAACCTTTTAAATACACTCAAAGATCAAAAAGGAGATTTACATTAGGATATTTATTAGAATTTTGTACCAATGTACTAAACAAATGATTGGTATCTTATCTTCAGTTCGGGAGATTTCGAGACTGCCTTCAGCTCCCCATGACCCAGAAATAGATGAAGCTGTTTAGTGCATTATTATTAATATTATTATTGGTATAACTATTACTATTAATATTGTTATTATTAATATTAATATACACGACTGTACGTTGATTATTTTATTTTTTTAGAATTTTTGTTACTATTATTGTGACTGTACATAGTAAAACGTGTGTGTGTGTGTGTGTGTGTGTGTGTGCGTGTGTGTGTGTGTGTCTGGCAGGCGGCCCTGAAAAAATATCAGATGGAGCACAAGAGTAAAGGAGAGAGTCTGGAGAAGTGCCAGGCTGAGCTGAAGAAACTCCGTCGGAAGAGTCAAGGAAGCAAGAATCCGTCCAAATACGGAGATAAAGAGATGCAGGTAAATCAGCGCTGCTCTATTAATCTTGCGGAACTGATGAAATGGGAAGGAATTGTCACACGACGGGGTTTTTTTCCCTCAAAAGCTGACATTTATTTCAGTGAACTCAATCAAAAAAGTGCAGTTGTGATTCGATGTCCATCCTGCATTTGTTAATACGCTTGTGGTTTGTTTTAAATGGTGTGAACTTAAAAATGCTGCTGAAAAGCGTTTTTGAGTTAGTGCTTTTCGACTTTTGTGTAAGACGTTACCAAATCATACTGGAAATGTCGGCAGACTGGAATGGTGGAGGTCAGTCGTCTGAGTCTAGTCGTTTTTTCAATGCTCCTTGAATTACGAGGTTTTTTTCTTTATTTTCTTTTAATTACGAGTTTGTATCTCTATTTACTCTTCAAAAGATCAAATCAAAAGGTCAAATCAATTTTCCGCTTTGAAAAATAACACAAATTCAGAGGTGTAAAGAGTACCTGAAAACCATAGTTGAGTAAAAGTACAGACCTTACTGTAAAAATGACTCCTTTACAACTCGCCAATTACGTGGTAAATAAGTGTCGAATTTTAAAAAGAGCTTAAGTATTTTACTCGTACTGAAATTTGGCTCAAAAAACTGAGAAACACAGAAATGTGAAAAGCTAGAGCTTTATGAGGTTTTATTTCCTAATATAGAATTGAAATTTCAAAATTTCAGAAAAAAAATAGTTAAAAAAAGAACAAAAAGTCAGTCTGAGTAAAACTCAAATGTCTTATGTGCAAATATGTTCACGTGATTTAAAAAGAGAATAGGATAGAATAGAATATAATGGAATAGACTATACTAGAATAGAATAGAATAGAATAGGTTTGTTTAAGTTCAGTGCATTTGTAGGGTGCTTTTAACAGTTACAACTGTCTTATAGCGCAGAATAGAATAGAATAGATCAGATCAGAAAAGAGTGAAATAGACTTTACATCAATAGAATAGAATAGATTAGAATAGAATAGACCATACTTGAATAGAATATACTAGAATAGAATAGAATAGAATAAGTTTGTTCAAATTTAGTGCATTTGTAATTCAGTTACAATTTTCTCAAAGCGCAGAATAGAATAGAATGTCTTTTGTCAGTGTATCACATGGTTACAAAGAAATTGGGAATAATACTCCGTTTGGTGCAAGACAAGGGGAATGAACAAATCAAAATGAAAATCAAAGATATATACACATTTCATAAAACAGATAATATAGTGTATGTCGAGTGTAATATGAAGGCAAAAGTTACAACAAATGTTTCAATTAAATATACAAAAAGAAAAAAAAGCAAGAATACAGAACATAAGAAGATAAAAAATATACAACAATAGAAAAGCGTAATGTGCTTTCACGGAGGCTGGATCCACACTTCGGCGGGTCAGGTGGAGCTGTGAGTGTTTCGCCGTGGGCTGATCTGAGGTCAGATCGTCAAGAGTAGGTTGTGTAAGGCTCCGTGGGCCCGGCGTGTTGTCGAATCCACTGGTGCTGGATGAAGGAGACGATGTGTAGAGGAACATGGTTTGTGAATGAAACAAACGCTGTGTTTGGAAATATCGAAATATCGTCATGGTCAGGTTCAGGTTTTATCATCATACACTACCAGTCAAAAGTTTGGCTAGACAATTCTGTGTGTCAAAGTCACACTTTATTTTCAAAGAACAAGGATAGACTGTGGAGTTTCACATGAAAGTTCTCTATTTCAGGCCATTTTGAGCGTCTGATTGAGCCACAAATGTGATGCTCCAGATTCTCAACCTGCTGACAGGAAGATCAGTTTAATATCTTCTTTAACCAGCTAAACAGTTTCCAGCAGCGCTGACATGATCAAACAAGAGTTTTACAATCATCCATTATCCTTCTGACACCATTAGCAAACACATTACCATTAAAACACTGGAGTGACAGTTGCTGGAAATGTTCCTCTAGACACTTATGTAGATATTGCACCAAAAACCAGACATTTACAGCTAGAATAGTTATTTACCACATTAGCAATGTAGCGAGTGTGTTTCTGATTAGTTTAACGTAATTTTCATTGACAATAACACTGCTTTTCTTACAAAGATAAGGGCATTTCAAAGTGACCACAAACGTTTGAACGCTAGTGTATTTATATATATGTTTTATTCTATTGTGAAACGCTTTCTACAACAGCTTTGAGAAGCGCAAATGTCGTTATTGTCGTTAACTACAAATGTAAAACAAAATGTACAATGTGCCACAAAATATGAAAATATAATATTTAAAAAAATATGTAATATAAAATAAATATGAAAGACATCAGAGAATATAGAATAAATATAATGTAATGTGCATAAAATTAGTTTGTTGGATAAATGCCAAAAAAAAGCATCAAAGCGTCAGGACGTATAATAAGAAATATAAAAAGTATAAAACACATGGCAAATATAAAAAAAAAAATTGTCTAAAAATTCTTTTTAAGAATGAGCGTAAGACATTTCAACATACTAATAATTCAATCAGTACATTGTTTTTTGCATTTGCTTACATTTGTTTTTACATATATGTTTAATAGCATTTGTCACATACTTTGCACATTCCTTATAAATAAAGTAAAGTGAGTTTGTCAATGTGGCCACCATTAGAGGCCGTATCAAAATTGTGCCCTCCATTTAACCATCCAGTGAAGTAACACACACACACACACACACACACAGTGAAGTGAGCCTCAGCTTTGCCAATCACTTAATCTCTGAATTCTTTAGGCTGAATACGGAGAGTTTCTAAGAGGAAACACTGACGAGGACTGAGAATTAAGTTCACGTCTCGTGCATAATCTTCACTTGACCTTCTTTAATGAAACTGGGTTTTTTTTTTGCGCAATAGCTTTCGTAAATTATTCATAGATTTGTTTGCTGTGTGTGTGTGTGTGTGTGTGTGTGTGTGTGTATACTCAGTCCACTTAGCAGCTCAGTATGATGTAAAATAAATATGACATGTAGGTTTGTTGGTCCCCGTCGTGCGTCAATAAATGAAATCTGCTCTACGTTCATCTATTCCTGTACGTTTGCACCACTTTTGTGACAAAACATCTCACAATTTGGCTAAAACTACGAGCAACAGAACAGGCCATTAGCTGTACTTTTAGATTTGAGGCGCGACTTCAGAAGCTGCGCGGAGTAAATACTGTACATACATTAAAATAAATACGTTAACGCATGTCTATTCGCAAATATTACATTTTTTGAACCGTGAAGCTCATCAAACCGAAAAGCAAATGTGATGCTTGTGATTGTCCAGGTTACTGTTTGTGTTAGGAAGCTTGTTTATAAAGTTAGAAAGTTTGTTAATAAAAGAAACAACAGTAGTTTTAAGAGGAAAATGTGCGTAATTGAGGCAGAAATGTTAAAAAAAATAAACAAATAAATATTTTTTTGAAATTTTTATTTTGTGCCTGAAAAACCAGGGTGGTGGTTATATTTGCGGGGTGCTTATATTCGTGTAATTACGGTAGTTTACAGTATAAATATAAAACACGGAATGCAAAGAGACTCTCACTATAACATATACGAAACAATTTAAGATTTTAGGACAAAACCGCACTGAACGAACACGTGGTTTCTGCAGCAGAAAGTGTGTGTGTGTGTGTGTGTGTGTGTGTGTGTGTGTGTGTGTGTAGAAAGCGAGTAGCGTCCATTCATCACTCGCCGCTCCGTGTAGCGGTAGAATCTCTCTGGACTGCCGTGAGTGTCCAGTTTATCTTCTCAACTGGGATGTCACTTGGAGAAACGACTCCATCGCGGCTGATCTTCTGCCCTTCACGAGGCTTTGGACCAGCATTAGTCAATCTTTCTACTGGTTTGATGCCCCGGTCCGTTCATTTTTGCCCTTGTCTTTGCCCTTTGACCTGGATCCTCCTCCTACTCTTTATATACGTATTTGAGCATATTTGTTTATTTCACCTGGATCACAACCCGATTAATTTATATCTACTTAATATGAATATATATTCTTCCAAACAGTATTTATTCGCTTTGTCAGGCTGCGAAATAAAATTGTAATTGTGGAATTAGTGGTAGAAAAATAAAAAAAATGAATGTACACATTCATATATTTGTATTTTTATTTAAATCTTAAAATGAGTAAATTTATACGAGAGACATGATGGAATTTTGGTCCTAAAAGCAAATTATATTAGGCATATACATAAAATATTTAGGTTCTGTAGGATTCTGTCTGAATTACTGTAATCATCGTTATATTTACGCTTATGTAGTGTACTGTATATGTGTAGCTAATGGTCATAATAATATTGATGATAATAATCATAATAATAATAATAATAATAATATATAAATTACTGTAGATTATTATAGAACAGCAGTGCCGTTCAATTAGAGATTTTAACATTTAAATATTATTTTAATATTGTATATAAATATTTTATAGTTTTAAATTGTGCTAATACTATGTAAGTTGGTTTCCATGAAATTATTAAAATAATTATTAAACAGTCGAGTTGGACTTGCCATCCAGACGTTGCAGGTTCGAATCCCGGAAACTGATGTTTCTTTTATGTTATTTTTTCTTTGTAACTGACTCTTTTTTGTCCCCAAATTTCTGAACTCATATAAAGAATGGACATTCTTCTTATTAAAAACTATTTCACATATCGTCTTTGCGTTGGTCTCGGACTAAGAAAAGCGCTATAAAAATTAAAATAATCTCGACCTTGTTTAGGACGCTGACCCCGTCATGACCCCGACACCACAGCTTAAGGCTGCCCACTGCTCCGGGTTTGTGTGTGTTCACAGTGGCTTTTGACTCGTTTGGTCTTAAATGGATGAAAAAGGGCATTTAACGCATCATCTCCATACATGGAGGAAAATCGTTTTTCACCGGCTTTTCAACACAAGCGCTCCAGAGCAGCACAGCCGTGTCTAATGTAATGCCATCATTTCATTCTCTCAGATGAAGCCGTGCCGCTCTGCCACCTTATCCTACATTCATAATGCAGCGCCTGGTGTGTGTGTGTGTGTGTGTGTGTGTGTGTGTGTGTGGCTCTTTCCTCCAGCGAAAGCGAAGCACGTAAGAAATCATGTGCGAGCAGTGGGTAGCGCTGTCGCCTCATAGCAAGAAAGACCATTTTTTAAAGACTTTAACTGTCAATAGTATAGAAAATCCATCCGTAAATTGTATAGAATGGTAGAATCATTTTGGCATCAAGTTCAACTCAACATCAATGTACTTCATTATGATTGAATTCACTGTGTTCAAAAAAACATATTTATTGAAAGTGTCACTGTCCAATCAATTATCGAGAGAAGAGAGAGAGAGAGAGACAGAGAGTGAGAGAGAGACAGAGCGGGAGAGATAGATATATAGATACACTGTAAAAAGTGCCAATGGGGTGTCGTTACTTTAAAGAAATTTTGATGCTTGATCTAACTCAAACTACACTGTAAAAAGTGCCAAAAGAGTGTTGTTACTTTGAATTCTTTTTTCTACCTGATCTAACTCAAAGCGTTTAATTCTCTGTCTTCCATCAGTTTAATGTAAACTTTGTGCTTCATCCAAATTAAAAGTAAGTCTTTTAGTGTGAAGTAAATTAATTTCTTTGAAATAAAGTAACATGGTGCTCTGGAGCCAGATGGGGATGAGAAGAGAAGACCTTGTTTCTTGGATTGGCTGATGAGAATTGGCCAATGAGCCAATGAGAAGCTTGCATTTGCTTTACGCTTTTTTTAGAACGCTTTTAAACTTTAACATAAACCATAAACACATTAACATGATCTTGTTCAGTTGTAAGAAGGAGCAATTGAAGCGATTTTTCTTAAAAGGAAACAATAGATGTTTTAATAAGGTAATTATGTAAACAGCCATCAATGTGTCTCGTTATGTGAGTAGAGACTCAGCTGCATTTTTACCTGTTTAAAACTTCCACAATAGGTGGCGCTGATGCTGTGTGTTCGTGAAATGGACCAACTGAGCAGATATTATGTTCATTGAAGTCTTTTATAAGGCAACTTATTTGATTAAGTTGTTATTACACTTCAGTGGTCAAGACACATGGGTTCAGATTTTATAATATAATGTTGGTATCACTCATAAACAGTATTATTATTTAAATTTAACTCGTTAGTACACAAGGCCCAATCAACGAAGATGCAAATTGACGCATATATTATGGTGGTGGTCTCTTTTTTTAACCCTTCCGATGAGAAATTAAGAAATTAAAGAAAATTTTAAAAACAATTAAGAAAACGTATCATTTGAGATTTCATTAAACTTAAAAACTTAAATAGATTCAAAGATGTTTTTTGCACTGGCTAAGTAGTGGATAGTTTATTCCTTTAAAATTTTAAGTTGCACCAAAGTAAATGAATTAGGTGTTATCTGTTGACGCAATTTTTTTACTTTGTTCCAACGAGACACTTTTTACAGTGTAGATAGATAGATAGATAGATAGATAGATAGATAGATAGATAGATAGATAGATAGATAGATAGATAGATAGATAGATAGATAGATAGATAGATAGATAATAATAATAATAATAATAATTGAACCTTTATTAGTCCCTCAGTGGGGAAATTTTTTCTCTAGATAGATAGATAGATAGATAGATAGATAGATAGATAGATAGATAGATAGATAGATAGATAGATAGATAGATAGATAGATAGATAGATAGATAGATAGATAGACGGATGGATAGATAGATGGATGAAAGGATTGATAGATGGATAGACAGACAGACAGACAGATAGACACATAGATGTGACTGAAATTTTACATTTCAAATTAACATTTATTTTAATACAATTATTGTTTAATTAAATTAATTTTGTAATTCCAAATGTCACACGTTATTTTTTGAAAAAAGAAAAGCGCATCGTCAACCGTAAAACCTTTTTTTTACAATTTTAAGTGCGTCTTATAGTACAAAACATTATTTTGAGCTGACATTTTTAATAAACCACAAAACTATAATAGCATCCATACTTATTCTACTCTGTGTTGTAAAGGTGTGTCTCAATGATTGTGAACATGAATTGGTTAGAAACGGACGATAACGCCGTTTGTTTTATACGCGACAGATGCGTCGATTCTACTGTACATTCCGAGTTGTGTAAGCCAATCGAGCGGCACTTGTGCATGAACTGTTCATGTAATTGTGCTCATGACTCACACACTGAAAGAACATTTAATACGAGCAGAAAAAAAGCTCTCAGCTCAACGTTTAGCTTAATTATTAAACAGACAGACCCCGAGATCGGTTGCTGAAAACTAAAATCAAATCAAATCAAAGTTTGAAAACGAATTGAACTTTTGTTACACTTTTGGGAAACATTTTATATTTAATTTATTAATAAACAAAAGTTCTGTACGAATAATTCAATTTGTAAACATTTTATACTAGTTGTCTTAACTCCTAAAAAAACTCTGTGATTTTGTCGTGATAAAGAAGAGCAAAATCGATTTATCTTCCCTGTTTATCCAGTGGTTTATTTGAATCAGAGAAATAAAATGCTTTAGACACATTCGTTTTCAATTTTCTACAGGAAGATGATAGAGAGATGATGGTGAAATGAATCTGCTTTGTTTTGCCCTCGAGTGTTTTACTCACACAGATTTTTCTGCTGAGCTTTAGAAAATGTATTTTTAAATTAAATAGCGAATCTACTGCAGAGACAGGACTGATTCCATCGGTTTGGAAGGCTGAGGCCACAAATATCGTTCAATTTTGTCGTATAACTTTGTGTTTAATATTTTAAACCTGCTCCGGGTTTGTGTGTGTCACTTCACTGTGTGTGTGTGTGTGTGTGTGTGTGTGTGTGTGTGTGTGTGTGTGTGTGTGTAACTTCACTGGATGGTTAAATGCAGAGCACAACTGATAGATAGATAGATAGATAGATAGATAGATAGATAGATAGATAGATAGATAGATAGATAGATAGATAGATAGATAGATAGATAGATAGATAGATAGATAGATATCAAATTAACATTTATTTTAATACAATTTTTGTTTAATTAAATTGATTTTGTAAT
>CM051500.1:3196062-3256858 GCA_028031935.1 Paedocypris micromegethes | reverse complement strand
TTTTTTTTTTTTTTTTAAACTTTTAACACAGGTCAATTTGACTCGAACTATTTTCTCTATCCTTATCCATCCTTCCTCTTTATTCCACCACTTTGGATTATATTACATTGCTTTTCTTCTCCACATTTCTACCTAAGTGCTCTCTATCTTACTCGCTCTCACTCTTTCACATAAGAGGTATGAGTATCCGTCTAATAAGCAGACAATAACAGGGCAAACACTGCTGGAAATGAAAGCAGGGCAGAGCAGGTGGGAATAGGATGGACAGTTTTTTAAATGAACTAAAATAGGTGAAGGGCAGCTTCTCTTTTAAAGCCTCAGAAACACAGCCAGCTCATTTATTCTCTGCTTAAGCAAGAGTGTATTGGCAATTAGTCGTCCTATGTCGTTTTAGAAAGTATTACATTTGTCAAAAATCTGTTATTGACTTAACAAAAAACATAAATATAGAACACGACAACAAATTTGCGTATATTTATTTCTTTTTAATAAGAGCATATTTCTGCCTTGATTTGTACTTTAAATATAATTGAAATTTGCACTTCAGTCTAAGTAATGTTTAAAAAAAAATGTTGACATTATTTAATCATTTTTTCTGTTGGAGTTTTTGTCTGTGGTATTTAACCCTCCTATTATGTTCGGGTCAAATTGACACAATTTAAAAATATTTCAAAAATACTTAAAGTTATCACTTTGAAACTTCTCCTGCTTGGCTTATTTGGTGTAATTATCATTTACTTAATATTTCGTCTTATCTTATCTTATCTTATCTTATCTCATCTCATCTCATCTCTTCTTATCTCATCTCATATATATTAAATCTCATCTCAAAAATATTAAAAGACATTGGTGTAAAAAGTAAAAAAGTATGGATACTTTACTGTAAAATTACCACAAAGACGTTGCGTTGTAAAGTTGTCATCTCATCTCATCTCTTCTTATCTCATCTCTTCTTATCTCATCTTAGAGAACCTTATCTCATCTTATCTCATCTCTTCTTATCTCATCTCATATATATTAAATCTCATCTCAAAAATATTAAAAGACATTGGTGTAAAAAGTAAAGAAGTATGGATACTTTGCTGTAAAATTACCACAAAGACATTGAGTTGTAAAGTTGTCATCTCATCTCATCTCATCTCTTCTTATCTCATCTCTTCTTATCTCATTTCTTCTTATCTCATCTTAGAGAACCTTATCTCATCTTATCTCATCTCTTCTTATCTCATCTCATTTCATCTAATCTCATCTTATCTCATCTAATCTAATCTCATCTCATCTCATCTTATCTCATCTCTTCTTATCTCATCTCTTCTTATCTCATCTTAGAGAACCTTATCTCATCTTATCTCATCTCTTCTTATCTCATCTCATTTCATCTAATCTCATCTCATCTTATCTCATCTCATCTCATCTCATCTCATCTCATCTCTTCTTATCTCATCTCATCTCATCTCATCTTATCTGATCCTAATTGTCTGTTAACCTGAAATCCCAGCAGAGACGCAGACTCTGCCCCGGTCCAGCTCGATGACCGCAGGGCTGGACAGGAACGGACGTACCCGTGTCCAGGCCTTGTTCTCTCATGCTGCTGGAGACAACAGCACGCTCCTCAGCTTCAGCGATGGAGATGTCATCACACTGCTGGTGCCTGAAGCCAGAGACGGCTGGCATTACGGAGAGAACGAGAAGAACCGAATGTAAGATTTAAAGTGATCAAAACCTAGTAGAAACTCTTTTGTCTCATTGTAATGTCTTCACAGGAGAGGCTGGTTTCCTTTCTCTTACACCCGAGTGATTCCTGAACCAGACGCCAACAAACTCCACGTCAGGTGAGAAACAGATTTAAGGGTTTGTGCTTTTATTGTACAATTTTCTACACACATTTGTTTGTCAAATTGGTTCAGTGCGCTAAAGCATGATACGTTTTTAATGCAAATACACACATAAATAATATATAAAATTGTTTCCAAAACATTTAACAAAGGACAATAAATGAAAAAATACTGTAATAACAGAATTTATAATTTGCATCCCTTCTATAAATGGAAACTTTGTTCAAGATTTTTTATAAATGAGCTTATAAATGAGCTTACATTTTTTCATCTGTTTTAAACGAGCTTAAGTCCCAAGTTGAAACTAATAGGTAGAAGCGAAAAGTCATTTTGCAAGCAGCTTAATAAAAAAAAAAGAAGCCAGAGTGAAACTGAATGTTACTCCATTACTCTCCATTTTTCTATCACTCTTTTTTTTCTCTCTTTCACATTTACTTCCTTTCTCCATTGCTCTTTCTGTATCTTTCACATTATCACATTTTTCTTTCTTTGTTTCCGTGTCATTCCTTTTTTCATAGTTTAATTGTCTCTTTCTTTAGCCATCCTTCCTCTTCATTCATTGTGCAAGAGGGTAAAAACAGAAAGAAGTGTAAATAGTCAAGTGAAATCATTACCCCCCCCCCCAAATAAAAACAAAACATTAAAATAAAAAATAAATAACTATTAAAAGCCATTGGTGTAAAGAGTAAAAAGGTATGGATACTTTACTGTAAAATGACTCCGTTACAAGTCACCAATTCCACGAAGACTTGAGTAAAAGTTGTAAAGTATCTAATTTTAAAAGAACTTGAGTATTTTACTCCTACTGAAATTAGACTAAAACACCAAGGAATGTGAAAAACAAGAAACTCTCTATTTATGAGGTTGCATTTCCTAATATAGAAATAAAATGCAACGCGTCATGAAAATTAGCTGATAAACAGCATCCAGTACCTTCAGGATCCTGCAGATGGCGATATCACCTCATCCACCCAAGAAATTAACAGCGGTAGAAAAGATGGCGACTTGTTGTGCAAGTGTACGTACGTGTAAGTGTTTGTAAGTGTCCATTCAAATGTAGTGGAGTAAAAATACAGTTACACAATCACAAATGTAGTCAAGTAGAGAGTAAAAGTTGCTTCTTTTCTTGATACTCAGTACAAGCACAAAGTAGAGAGAAAGCACTACTGAGTACTCCATTTACTCACATACGTTATACCAATATTAAAAGCAGGAGAATTGCTTCGCCTGTTGATTGTAACTCTGGTTCTGAAGTTACAATCAACTTCAGAAATTAAAAAATTTCCCTCAGGGATTAATAAAGTATATACCTAACTACTTACCCAATTCTGGTACTGAAGTTACAATCAACTTCAGAAATTAAAGAATTTCCCTCAGGGATTAATAAAGTATAAACCTAACTACCTACCTAACTTTTTGTAATTACAAAAAAACTAATTACTTTTTTGTAATTATTTTGTAATTACCCATGTGAGGAGAAGACTGGCTATTAATGGTGATGTGGTGTGTGTGTGGTCAGTCTGCAGCAGGGCAGGAGCAGCAGCACAGGGAACCTTCTGGAGAGAGACGTGACTGTGCCGGTGAATGACTACGGCATCTCGGCTCGTCTCCTGGCTCAGCAGCAGCATCAGCACCAGCAGCATCAGCACCAGCAGCATCAGCAGCAGAGACAGAGACCCTTCAGTGTCGCCGCCTCCAGATTCACACAAGTAAGCATCATCCCCTTCCCTTCCCTTCCCCGTTATGTTAAACTATTCAGATTATGATTCTTGAAATTGTAGCACAGCACCAGGAAAAACTAATGTAACTGTGATTATTGCCTGAAATGATTCACAATTGGATACAATATACGTGTGTGTATATATGTTTAATTTCACTAGATTGAAACATTGTTTTAACAATAAATAACAATTTTATTTTGTTTTATTTAATTTTATTTATTTAATTTAATTTTTATTATTTTATTTTATTTAATTTTTTTATGCATATACTGTAGCTATTTTTTACTTGTTTATATTAAAAATATGCAGTATTATTAAGTGTATTAAAAATACATTTATCAGACTTTTGAATCTTGTTTATATTTTATCCTTTTTTATATTTTCTTTCCCCTTTCTGTCATTCCCTTATACTTCCTTTCTTCTTTTATACTTCCTTCACTTATATTTCCTTCCTTCCTATCTTCAAAACTTTCTTTCCTACTTACATCCTTCATTTTCCCCTTAATACTTCTTTCCTTCCTTTATATTTCCTTTCCTCTTTTTACTTTCTTTTATACTTCTTTCCTTTATACTTCCTTCTTTACTTCCTTTCTTCCTGTTCCTCCTCTCTGCTGTGCCGTCGGTTTGTGTGTGTGTGTGTGTGTGTGTGTGTGTGTGTGTTTATTCACTGTCATGGAGTGTGTTTGCGGTGTTGTGTTGTGCTGCCCTCTGCTGACATCTCCAGTAAACTCTCTTTTTCCTCTTCCTTCACAGCCAGGGATGGACGACTACGACTCCCGATTTCAGACCAGGTGAGACCGACTGGATCATTCTTTTTCATCAGATTTGTATTCTCCCCTCTTTGGGTTAGAGTTTTTCCAATTCTACTTGCATGTTAAAGCCACGGTGACAAACACAACAAGCAGAACGTGTTGTTTGCTTGACCAACAGCTGGAGCAGACGAACATAGCAGGCGTTTCTGAAGGTCTAGTCCAGACTGAAGGTGTGCGGGTGACCCACCGGCCACCTAAACCCATGTTGAGCACACGCGAGACCTTCTCCGCTGTTCAAATGGGTTTCGTGAACCTCACAAGCAGTGCAGTGCGTCATCAGTGGTCATTTCACATAGATGATCACAAAATCACAGTCCAACTGCGGGAAACGCTGACACCAAATTCGAATGTGCTGAAATACCGTATTTACGCGAATATAAGCATCACCTTTTTAAAAAAAGTTCTAATTCGAATTAAATCTAATTAAATCTAATTAAATCTAATTACATCTAATTAAATCTAATTAAATCTAATTCTTCTAATTTCAAATCAGGAACAATCACAAATAAACAGAAACACGTCATCTATATAATGTTAAACAATGGTCCGTGAGCAGACGTGCTACAGTATAAGCTTTTATTAGCTCAATAACAGAAATAAAGAAACATTAGACAAGCTGAGACAAAAGAGCACTGGGACAAGTAAGATTAAACTAAATACAGTACAGTAATTTACTGTAATTACGACAAACAGAGACTACAAACCACGACCGCTTAGCTTAGCTTAGCTTAGCTTAGCACAACCGGCTACAAACAAGTCCAATGTGTCATCGCAGAAAAATTCGAAACAGTCGAAAATGAAGAACACGGGCAAGAAGAAAATAATCCTAGGAACAGACACAATCAAAACGCTGTGTCGCTGAACAGGGGATTATTAATCCTTCCTCTTCACACGCCGTCGGATAAACGAAGAGCTTCAAACAGCTTAAAACAATTGCTCTGCGCATGTGAAACGTCTGACTGGAGAGCAAAGGATCTTGGGAAATGAAGTCCTGACCACTAGTATTGACTTTTTGTCATCTATTATTCAAGTAAAACGATATCAAAATGATGCGAGTCACAATTTAGGTTTGTTAGATAAAGGAAAAATAGTATGTTTAAGAGAACCTTAACGTAATTGAACCATACACGTTAGTAAAAAATAAATAAATAAATAAAGTTTCTATTTTGTGCCTGAAAAATCAGGGTGGGCTTATATTCGCTAGGTGCTTATATTGGCGTATATACGGTATACCAACCACGAATAATAAACCAAAGCTTTTGGTTCATCTATGGGGAAACGGGCCCTTTTCCAGCCAACAAATTCCCAATTTCACCACACAAACATGTTTATTCCTCAGAATGGCTTCACTTTTCCATCACCTCTCCATCTCACGATTGCTTTTGCCGTCCACGTGTTTGTCTGTCGTGTCTGTTGATTCCTGTCCAACTGGATGTTCTTTCCAAATTCAGATTATTACCTGATTTTTACACCCTACACACAACAATAATGACCGATGCTTTTTGATGAAGAGACGTGAAACGAAGCCTAGTTAATGTAAAAATGAATGAATAAATCTAGTAGGTTCAACTCTAGTAAAATGACTAGGATTGATTTGAGTTGAATTCTGTTGAATTCTTAGTCTGATAATTTTTCTACCGCTAGATTAGGATTTATACAGACCGCTAGTATGTATTTAGGACTTACCACATGCTATATAGCTATACTACGGTATATACACAATTATTCTGGCCCACGAGATCCTTTAATATGCAGAGGTGTAAAGTACTTGAGTACAATTTATGAATTTTTGTACATTTTGTAAATATTGTAACATCTTTGTTACTTATTAGTATTTTGGCTACTTTGTACTTGTACTGGGTATCAAAAATATAAGCAACTTTTAAATTCTACGCAGTCCCAATACATTCACGCAATCAATAAAGTACAAATACTAATACAAGTACAAATACTATGCTCGGTGTTTCTGAAAAAAGATGTTTTTTCAGCTTCTTTACAGGTTTGTCATACTTTTTTTTAAATCAATTTTAATATACAAATGTATACATGTTTTATATTTACAAAATGTAGAAAAGTTCCTAAAGGGAACTCAAGTACACCTCTGTTAATATGGATTGGTAATATAAAGGGCCAATGACACAAAAATCTAAAAGCATTCCAGCTACTTAGTGTAAATAGCTACAGTATTTGTAACATTTACTTAAAAACATTCCCTTTGTTTTTTTTTCATGATTCTTTTATTCGTATTTCTAACTTGTATATTTCATACAAGAATATACTTTGTATCAATTTTTATAGGGAACAAATTCAAGTTAATTACAGACCGTGTGAAGAAAAAAAAGTAGGTTAATTAAAGTTTAAGTGTTTATTGTAAAATAATACTCCTGTCTGTTTTATCCACATCTATTTTCAAATAATGTCTTTTTTTATTATCATTTATACATTTTATAAATGTTTATACCCTGAATCGACCCCCGACTTTGAATTTATTGGCCTCTTTATTTTATTGGAGCTTTAGACTTTAGAGCTTCAGATTTTCATCGATTCGCTCACAGACAGAAATGAAAACGGATTTGCGAGTGTCATTCATTATCAGTTTAGTGCGCACGCCTCCTTTATCTTCCTCACTTGATGCTTTCTGTGCTTCACCGTGTCCAAACGCTTGTGGTGGCATCTCCCTCTCTTTATTCCACAGTGCCGAGGTCAAACTGATTTCCACCGTGTGAGAGGACAGACACACAGCGACCCTTTCACATCCCGTCTTCCTTCGCTCCTTTCCCCTTCACTCCACCCACCCGCAGGAGGAGGAGGAGGAGAATGCTCCGCCTCCCTTCCCTCATTCTCCTCCCTCTTTTCTATCTGGAAGCGGAACTGGACTGCCGTTATTCAGACTATAAACCATCACCAGGACGATAGACTTGCTTTAAGCACTTTTGGCTTCGGAGCGGCTGTATATATTAGCTTGCATGTGCGTTTATTATTCCAAACTGGTTTGGAACAAAATGGACAGGAAATGTGTTTTCGGGTGATAAAAGTGCATGATGCGGTGCAGAACGGTTTATATACTGAAATTTGTTCATATATAAACTCACGAAGCATGAAGACAGATCATGTGTTACACTATTGAACCACATTTGCAAACATTATTTTACATATATAATTTTTTCTCAGTCTATTTTTTATTTGGTTGATTTTTTTCATGGGGTTTTTTTTATACAGCAAAATATTATTAATGATATTTTATTGGCCAAAACCACCTCATTGAAGATCTTAAAATAAAGAGGTTTTGGCGGTACGTACATTCTAATTGGACCAATTTGACAGAAAATTGTCTATTAATTCAATTTCTGATTTCTGAATAGTTATATAGATTATTTCATTGTCAGACATGTATTTGTGGCGCACACTCCCCCTAGTGGTAGACTGAAGAAATATTGTCGAAACGTGTGTGTTTTTGCCCAAAAGTACGTGTCTGATACTAATCTGAATAACTAGAAAAGCTTGTGTTTGACCTTCACTGTGTCTGAGACTGTTAATTCTGTAATTAATAGACAGAATTTTCTAGAAAAAAAACGAGTGACAAAAGTTGGTAGTTTAACGTCCGAACAGAGATCATGATTTAAAAGTGAATCCATAAGGATAAAATATTTCATAGACAGCATCTTTATAAACTTAAATATAGATTTATATACTGTTAATACATAAACTTTTCCCTTTAAGATCGGTTGTTATTTACTAAGCGAATGTAATGGAACTTGTGTCACATGTCATTTGTCCATGTGTCCAAAGTTCATCTTTTAAATAATAACAAAAAAGAAAAAAAAGAAAAGAAAGTTAAAAAGCCGCTGTAACATCATGTCTTGTGACAGATTTGAAAGAAATCTATACAAATCTTTACAAAATGTTACAAACTTGGGGGAAATGTGGGGAAAAAATGACCAAACGATCAAATGAAAGAAGAAAAGTCATATTTTAATTTAAAGTATATTTTAAAACGTTAAAAATATTTTATGTTCAAATATATATTTTATTTTTAATATTTTTTAATCATTTTACATGTTTAAATCAATCAAAAATGTATTTACCTTTTTAATTGTCATGTGGCTTTTCAACAACAAAGATACGTTAGTTCTAAAAAAAACGTGTTCTTCAATTATTATTATTATTATTTATTTTATTTTTGCTACATTTTGATGTTTCTCTACAGAAGAAAATGTATTTGATTCGAACTGCAGGGATTCTGGGTAATTACAATGCAATAACGGCACTGATCTGCTCACGCGCAACATTTTTTGTTTATTTAACAGATTTTAATTTTTCACTTCTCATTTAAATACATTTCAGTTCAGTCAAAGTGTCGCAAAGACAGGAAAGTGGTGAAATGAAGGCGTTTGTATCGCAATGGCGGTGACGGAATAAACTAAAGCGGGACTTTTATCTTCCAGAATATTCCTTCTTCTCTTTCGCTTCCCTCTTTTCTCTGTGTGTTCTGCTGATGCCTTCGCTCTGCCAACTCTCTCCATCTCTGTTTTGATGAATATAGAGACAAACGCAGTAAGACGTCACGGAGAGGAAGCCACTGCCAGTGTTTCTTCTTTCTGCACTAGAGCCTCAGCAAACCTCCATCGCTCTTTCTTTCTTTCACTCTCTCTCTCTCATCCGGAAAACACTCACTGGACGAACATGACTTCTTGCTTGTGAAAAGATGAATAAAGTTTCTTCAGATGAAACCGCTGTCACTTCTTTCGCCCGTTGTGATCTTGAAATCATTCAGTTTTGCTTTCATTCTGATTGGCTGAGAATGAGTGTTGAGGAATTAAATTAGCGTTAGCATTTAGCTCTTAGCATTGTAGCATTTGATTTTTTTTTCAAACATTAAGACACATGAGGTTTAACTTGGAGAAGCATCAGGATTTGAATTCTCTCTCTCTCTCTCTCTCTCTCTCAAGCCCCGCCCTCCTCACAGACAGTTACAAAGACCAATCAAACTATTTATTACACCATGTATTACCCAATCAAAAGTAGAAAAGGTGACGTCTTCATAAAAAGCGCGTGAGATGATTCACATGAGATGCTGCTTTATAAAATTATTTTTAAAAATAACAACAAAAAAAGTGGCCGTCCGGTACTATTTCAAAACGGGATGCACAATTCCATTCTCAAATAATTTTAATTACGGTTGGCAAATGTGTGATGGTCCTTTGAAGAAGGAAAACCGGACATTTTCGTGAATTGATAATTTTTATGACGAGGTGATATCGCCATCTGCAGGATTCTGAAGGTACTGGATGCTGTTTATCAGCTCAATCACATAAATTAAAAACACATAATGAAAAAGTAGTTTTTCAAACTCCTTGGTGTTTTTTAGCCTAAATTCAATACGTAAAATGCTTAAGTAGCTACTTAAGTATAAATGTACATTACAATACACCTAATACAAGGCAACTATGAAGACGCCGGGGTTGAAAAATGTAGTTTTAAGAAGCTTCACAGCAGAAATGTCGACAAGAAAATCAGTCATTAGTCCTAATAATTCTTATAAAACTCATGTAACATATAAAAAATGTCCTACATTGTGCATGTAAAAAAATAAAGACGTAAACTGTAAGTCTTTGAAATAGATCGTTTAAATCTTGTATTTTCTATAAAATATATCTAATTTAAATATTTTAAATTGTGCAGTTTTGTTGAAAGTTGCTTGAGTTGTTAATAACAGGGTCGTTATCTTTAAACTCTAGAAAGCACGAGAAGTGTGTCTGATGGTTCCGGACGTGTGTGATGCTGTGATTTGTGTTGTAGAGAAACGGACAGTCTGATGTTCAGCACGTTTGCTCTCACCTCGCACCAGAGAAGAAGCGTCTCCAAACGTTCCTGAAGATCTCGGATCCTGATTCAATGGCTTAGTGGAGCCTCATCGAAACAACAAAACACCACGGATTGGAATCGTGAATCTATTTAGTGCATTTGGAAGAATAAAAAGGATACAGAATGTCTTAATGAGCGTACTGTGTAACAATGTCTGCAGGACAATATTTAAAACAACAATGAGAAATGTACATTTTGCAGCAGCCACAATGCTACACAAAAGTAAAGATAAAGAATATGAGTGGGAAAATATTACACATTGTTGATTTACGAATGAAAAAAAAAAGTATTGAAATAATGAATGAAAGAAATTGCACATATTCTTGGTATGAAACTTGGATGGATGGTGTGAACTTCTTCACAAATGGGACACTGGTTGTTCAACACAAATGTCTTTTATTTTTCCATAAAACTGGTGAAGGCTGGTTTCTTTCAAAAAAACGAACAAAAAAGATCTCCTTCAGCCTCTCTGGTTCTCCAGGTCTTTCTTTCCTCTATTCGCTCTTCTCCCAGGGCAGCTTCTGCTTCTGCATCAAGAATTCCACCACCTCTCTGGCTCAGTCTTCTGGCTTTTATGCTGGCCTGATTGATTGGAAAGCCGGCAGCACCTGTGCCGCGTCGCCATCAGCCGATCTCTCACACCTGTGACCGAGAGCTGTCGATGGTCCTGATTACCTGGCTGCCGCTGTCTCTGGTCCTGTAGCCGCTTTACTTGCCGTTTTTGGCAAGTAATGTTGACGTGCCACGATGTTGAGGTGCCACACACCCCCCTTTCCAGCTCCTGGCTACGGCTTGGAGCGCCTGCTGCGAAGTTCACATACTTCCGTGACATGGCATCAGCATTTGCATGTGTCTTCCCTGCTCGATGTTCTACTGTGAACTGGAAGTCCTGAAGCTGTAGAAACCATCGAGTGATTCGTGCGTTCTTCCCTTGGTTCTGTGACATCCACTTCAGCGGAGCGTGATCTGTGATTAAGGTGAACTTCCTTCCCAACAGGTAGTATCTCAATTTCTCGATTGCCCATTTGATAGCCAGGCATTCTTTCTCAATGGTGGCATAGTTTTTTTCGTGTGGTAACAACTTACGACTGATGTAAACTACGGGGTGTTCCGTGTCATCTTGCAGCTGAGATAACACCGCGCCAAGTCCCTCCTGAGAGGCATCTGTCTGGAGAATAAACGGAGCATTAAAGTTTGGTGCTTGTAGTACAGGCTGACAGCATAGGGCCTGTTTCAGACTCGCAAAGGCCTGGTCGGTCTTCTCGGTCCATGTTACATGATTAGGCCCATATTTGCGTGTCAACTCGATCAAGGGTGCCGCTTTCGTAGCAAAGTCAGGGATAAACATTCTGTAATATCCGGCTAAGCCCAAAAAAGACTACCTGCTTTTTAGTTTGAGGTTGAGGCCATGTGGATATTGCTTCAACCTTGGAGGCTTGCGGTTTCACATTTCCTCGTCCAACTGAGTATCCCAGGTAATTGGTCTCTTCCACACACTTCTTGGGGTTCGCTGTGAGGGACGCGGATCTAAGGGCCTGCAGGACAGCTTCTATGTGATGAACATGGGCATCCCAACTTTTGCTATGAATCACTATGTCATCCAGGTAGGCCGCCGCGTACCGCTGGTGGGGCCGGAGGATCCTATCCATGAGCCTCTGAAATGTGGCAGGAGCACCATGTAGGCCGAATGGCAAGACTCTGTATTGATACGCCCCATCTGGGGTGGTGAAGGCAGTTTTCTGCTTGGCCTGGGGAGAGAGGGGTACTTGCCAATAGCCCTTGGTTAAGTCTAATGTGGTGATGAAGCGTGATAGCCCCAGTTTCTCAATCATCTCATCTATCCTGGGCATGGGGTAAGTATCAAACTGAGAGATTGAATTCAACTTACGATAGTCGTTGCAAAACCGGGTGCTTCCATCTGGCTTAGGAACCAGGACAATAGGGCTCGACCAGGCGCTCTGTGACTCCTCTATAACTCCGAGTTCTAGCATCTTCTTGATTTCTTCTCTGATTGTTTCCCTTCTTGCTTCTGGGATTCGATATGGTCGGAGTCTCACGACTTTACCAGGCTCGGTTCGAATGTCATGGGTAATCAGGGGTGTTTTACCTGGCAGTTCTGAAAAGACGTCTTGGTTCCTCCATAAGAGCTCTTTCAATTCCTGCCGCTGTCCCTGGGATAGCTGCACACCCATCTGGCCTCCCGGCCCTTCCTTTGAAGATACAGTGACCGTTAAAGCTTGTCTGGGCGGCTCGTGCCACGGTTTCAGGAGGTTGATGTGGTATATCTGCTGGCTCTTACGGCGCCCTGGTTGACGGACTTTATAGTTGACTTCCCCGACCTGTTCAACAATCTCATACGGTCCCAACCACTTAGCCAGAAATTTACACTCATTGGTCGGAATGAGAACTAACACTTTGTCCCCTGGCGAAAACCTTCTCACCTGAGCTCCCCGATTGTAAAGCCGGGCCTGTTGCTGTTGGGCTTGTTGCATGTGCTCTCTCACGATAGGCCAGACTTTGCTCATTCGGTCCTTCATTTCGTCCACATGTTCAATAATGGACCGTTGGGCGGCTGCCTGTGCTTCCCACGTTTCTTTAGCCAGATCCAAGATTCCTCGAGGCCGTCTGCCATATAGAAGTTCAAAAGGGGAGAAGCCGGTGGAGCTTTGGGGTACCTCTCGAACAGAAAACAACACATATGGTAACACTTGATCCCAATTCTTCCCATCTACATCTATGATCTTGCGTAGCATTTGTTTTAAAGTTTTATTAAATCGTTCCACCAATCCGTCCGTTTGAGGATGAAAGATAGAGGCTCGGAGCTGCTTTACCTTTAGCTGGCGGCACAGTTCTTTCATCACAGTTGACATGAAGCAGGTACCTTGATCTGTCAGAATTTCCTCGGCTATTCCCACCCAACTGAAGAGCTGGACCAGTTCTTTAGCCACCGATTTGGAATTGGCTGCACGAAGAGGTATGGCTTCTGGAAAGCGGGTGGCATAATCAAGGATCACTAGAATATATTTGTGCCCTCTGTTGGACTTTGGAAGCGGACCCACTATGTCTACACCAATACGGCTAAAGGGAATCTCAATGATTGGTAGCGGGATGAGGGGGTTTCGATAAGCTACCTTGGGGCTGTGTAGCTGACACTCTGCACAATGACGGCAATAGTTCTCCACATCTTTCTTAACTCCGGGCCAATAGAATCGTGCTAAGATTCGCTCAGCCGTCTTCTCTGTCCCCAGGTGTCCCCCAAACTGATGGGCGTGGGCTAGATACAGCACCTTTAGAACATAAACCTTGGGGACCAGTAGCTGCTCCACCACCTCCCCGTTTTTCTCTGGAACTCTGTATAATAATTTGTTCTTAACAATGAAATGTGGAAAGGTCACTTGACTCACCCCTGCTTGGAGTTTTCCCTCAACCACTTGCACTGTCTCCCATGCCCGGGCCAGGACTGGATCTTGGAGCTGCGCCAAACCAAATCGCCCTCCCCTCTCTGTGGGTGCGCCCCCAATGGATGGAAAATCAGAAAACACGTCTGGCGAACAGGCATCTTGGGACTCATTCTGGGGTGACATACCTTCAGGGTTCTCCGAGGCTGTGTTTGTTGAAGCAGAGGGTCCTCTTTCTTCACGGTTGTCATCCGAGGGCTCCTCTACATGGCTCATCCTATCCTCCTCTGAGCCTTTGTCCGTCCTTCTCGCCGAGGCCTGGCCAGCTAAACAGATTGGCCGTCTACGTCGTCCGGGCCTTCTCTTTGTTTTGTCTGGGTTTGTCCAATATGCAGAGAAAACTCCACAATCTGGGCCAATGAGTACAGGTACGGGCAGGTGGGGCACTACCCCAGCTCTTACTTGGAAAGACCCTCGGGGAGTAATAATTTTTACTTCCGCGGTGGGGTAACGTTTGGTCTCACCATGTATGCATCCTACTGCAATCTCTGTTCCTCCCCTGGAAGTAGCAAACTCAGGTCGGATTAAGGTTACCGCACTGTTGGAATCGATGAGGCCCCTCGTGTCTTTGCTCCCAATTTTAACTGGGACATGCGGCGCTGTTTGTTCTTCATGTGCCCAGCAGGTGGTCACAAAGTGACAAGGATGCAAGGGTTGGTCTGAGGCGCTGGCCGTTGGCATGGGCTCGTCTCGACCAGGGCAGTCTCTTGCCAGATGTCCCCCACCGCCACAGTTAAAACAACGAATTGTACTTGCCAACAGCGGGCGTCTCTCTCTTTCCCAATTCCCTTCAGTCGCATGTGTTCGGGTCGGGGTCTTTGTGGCCTGTCCCCCAGCGACTTCCTTTCCCGTTGGGGTCTTCCATGTGGATTTCCGGGCAGGTTCTGATCTGAGCAGGTTTACTGTTACCTGGTGGTTCTCCAGCAGATTGATGAGCCCCTCCACGTCTAGTGGGCCTTGCTGAGCCACATATCTCTTGGCATCCAAGGGTAACCCTCTGAGACAGCGGTCAATGACCACCCGTTCCACCGCTGAGGGGCCGTCTCCTTCAGTAAGCCATCCACGTACCAACCGATTTAATGCTGTTACCTGGGCTCGGGCTGGTATAGAAGCGTTGTACTCCCAGGAGTGGACCCTCTGGGCTTTGGCCGGGATGCTCATTCCGTACTGTGCTAGGATGGTCTTTTTGACGGTGTCATAATCGGAGGAGTCTTCAACTGTGAGGTCTCGGCAAGCTCTTTGGGCTTCTCCAGTGAGCAAGGGAAGGAGGAGGTGGGCCCATTCGTCTTGAGGCCATGCTTCTCTCTGCGCCGTCTTTTCAAACAAGTCCAAAAAAGCCTCAACATCATCATCTCTGGTCATTTTTGCCAAACAGTTCTGCGGCTTCGTGGTTGGATTTCCTAGGCGCCGACATAGCTCGGTTACTGCGGCCTGAAGGGTGGTCTGAGACTCCACCATTGCGGCAAGAATCTTTTCCATTTTTTTTTCCCAAAAAAAATTCCAAAAATGTCCAAACAAAATTCTCAGGATTGTTGCGAGGACTTCACCGCGCCCGCATTCTCCACCATTTGTGAACTTCTTCACAAATGGGACACTGGTTGTTCAACACAAATGTCTTTTATTTTTCCATAAAACTGGTGAAGGCTGGTTTCTTTCAAAAAAACGAACAAAAAAGATCTTCTCCTTCAGCCTCTCTGGTTCTCCAGGTCTTTCTTTCCTCTATTCGCTCTTCTCCCAGGGCAGCTTCTGCTTCTGCATCAAGAATTCCACCACCTCTCTGGCTCAGTCTTCTGGTTTTTATGCTGGCCTGATTGATTGGAAAGCCGGCAGCACCTGTGCCGCGTCGCCATCAGCCGATCTCTCACACCTGTGACCGAGAGCTGTCCATGGTCCTGATTACCTGGCTGCCGCTGTCTCTGGTCCTGTAGCCGCTTTACTTGCCGTTTTTGGCAAGTAATGTTGACGTGCCACGATGTTGAGGTGCCACAATGGATTGATGGACAGACTGATCGACAACTAGGCAGACAAACAGGCAAGGATGACAAATAGACAGTCAGAACAATGAATAATTTTATGCAAATATTTAAATTAAGAGACGGGCATAAACAAGATGAATGGAGGACAGATGGCATTGGTGGGGAGTTGGATCTGCCACCCGGATGTTGCAGGTTCGAATCCCGTTTTTTGGCAAGACACTGACCCCAAAGTGCGTAACTTAAATGCAAAGCACAATTTCTATATGCCCCTAGTGGCCAAACTCACTCACTTCACTTCAAATCTGCATGTCTTTATTTTTCACTGCTACTGAATATTAAATGGCTCATAGTTCAATTTCTCTAAAGCTGTGCATAATAAATTGGCATTGTAAGAATAAAGTAATTGCAAGTTACTATGGAATTGACAGTGGTGGATGACTGTTTTTGTCACCTTGATTGATTATTTAGTTGCTGTGGGACTATTAAAGGCTTTTCAATTCAATTCAATACGTATTTATGTCTGTGGAAACTCTACGTCACTCTTCGGCGATGGAATTCAGCGACGGAAATGTGAAAATTCAAGACACACTGACGGTAAAAACCAAAGTTTTATTCTTTCACTAATTCGTGACACATTGGAGGAACTGACGTACAATCACTCTTGCGCAACGTTTAAATGGAAATTCTACACCGTCGTACAGAACGAAAATCAACCTTGAAAATGAAATGACTCTGATTGAGAACTGTGTGTAGAAGAAGTTTCTGTTCAGCTTATTTCGCTTATTCGGTCCAGATGTGTCCATGCCACGATACTTGCATCTGCTTTTTGTGTGAAACGAACTGAATCCAATACAAACAATACAGTCTAGTTCTAGACTCACGATTACAGACAATGATAAAAAAGACAAACAGAAGTCGAGCAGAATCATTTTTGCTCAGACACAGCAAGGAATTTTCCTGTACACGTTCCTCGGATTTGTACAGAATCAGATTACCGGCAAAATTGTCAGAGGTTCAAAAAACAAACTAATTGCTTCACATTTTCGTTTTTTTTTTTGTTGTTTCTCGCTTGCATATCTTCACATATTTGTTCAAAACAAATAATTAATTTCGTTTGAAAAAAGAAAAACTTCGTTTCAGATTTCGACTTTTGTTTCCCTGTACTTACTCTGATTGGCTGGTGAGAATGTGATTGGCAGCCGCTTGAAGTGGGGGAGGGGTTTAGCAAGCAATTAAACACAACCAGAATCTGAGCATCTTCACTGAAAGTGGCAAAAGTTGAACAAAAATGTGAAGATGAAAAAAAAAAAAACGAAACTGTGAAGCATTTTTTAAATATAAATTTGCGTTTTGATCAACGCAAATTTTATTCCATACTTTGAATGGAAATCTTGTTGTGTTTTAAAACCACGAGTAAAATAAAGTTAGTAAGTGAAGTTCTTGTTCTTGATCATAATGTCCAAGCGACAATATTCAGTTCAGCATTGCAGTTTAACGTACACATTTCTAAACACATTTTTCTGTTGACAATAAAGACCAGAGAAAGCTTGAAGTCGCTTCAACGGTAAAGTAGCGTTGGATATGCATAAATGTAAAATTGCCAAAAAAAAATGTTAACGGTTATTTCCTGGTGATAATCCAGCAGCAGGTATGTACAGCATCACTTCTCAGGATTAGTAGGTTTTTCTCATTCATTCAGGTTTTGTTTCATTCAATTCAACTCTTTTTTTTTTTTTCGTTTTTCTCTTCCAACAGTATTATTTCACACGAAAGCATCTGAAATGGAATATACACATGAGCGAGTTTCTATTTTCACTTTTCCAGCTCGCACTCAATTCATAGTCATTCACGAAATATAACAAACAATTGAAATATTACGTTTTTATCTGATTGTTTCCTCTAAATTTTATTTAAGCCATCTAGTTTCGCAAGTAAAGTTACCATTGTTTGCTTCATTCCGAGGGGAGTCGGTCTCATCTCCGAACAAAATAAAATAAAGACTCTAAAGTAATGGCGAGGAATCACTATCCCAAACCTCACCAGATTCCAATAAAATCCTAAAAGTGGTTTGAGATGGAAACTGCGACAGTCACAAGCCAGTTGTGTGTCTTCAGAACTGTTAAATCAGATTTCCGTTTAAGAAACTCTTCTGCTTCGCTTTATAGACACTGTTGTGTTGCTACGTCACAGTAAAAGTCCGTACAGACGCTTCGCCTATCAGAGCTCCACTTTTCAAAAGTACAGTATCTGATGTGGATAATAAAAGACTGTAAAGAGAGGTTTGAAATCACCTGTATAAACATCCATACTAAAAATATGGCACCTTTGGGTGTTATTTGCTTAAGTTAGAGGCATCAAACATCGGTAAATGATTCTAAACTCTTATATTTGTGAAGAGAGCCACATTTCTTGAAGTAACCTCTGTCTTTCAAAACACATAAATGAACAATAAATACTATATAGGTATGATTTAAATCCGTCTGTGCAGCTCATTGATGGCGTGATGATTCAGTCCCGGTCGCCGTCTTCACTGCTTCCTGTGATACAGAGAGGATCCGTTAGCGTTAGCATTCCTGGGTGAGCAGAGTGTTTGCAAGACCAAATATCTTATGTTTGCGAATATAATCACCCTCCTGATTTTTCTGGCACAAAAAAAATTCAAATGTTTCTGGCAAAATTGTTAATTTTCTCTCTAAAATGCCGTTTTTTTATTTAACAAACCTAACTTGTGACTCGTATCACATCAATGTTGTTTTACTTAAAAATAATAAAACAATAATCTATTCCAGCGATCAGAACTACACCTCCCATCATGCTTTGCTGCTCACTGGTTTCCATTCATTAAAGCTGAGTAAAGCTGACTGAGCTGGTTTTATGTTAGGCGTAATTATTAGAACAGTGGTGTTTTTCTCTGTGCAGCAGACAGAGCGTTTTGATTGTGTTTGACTCTGGTGTTCTTCGTTTTGAATTGTATTCTGTTGCTCCGAAGCTTTTGCAGCTGCTGGTCTCGTTTTCAAGCGCTAGCCCGTTAGCCTTTAGCACGACGATTTACCGGATACAATATGGTCTGTCTGTTCAAATATTAATGATTGTATTTAGTTAAATCTTCTTCCAGTGCTATTTTTCCCCCTCTAATGTTTCTTTAATTATTTTATTGAGATAATAAAAATTAATATGCATGTCTGCCTCCAGAACCATTATTTAAAGAAATGAGCACTTAAGCACCCCGCAAGATTTTGAGTCGTTAAAATTGGGAAAAAAAAAAAAAAACGGGTGCTTATATTTCTGGCTAACTACAGCACTTCACTTGAAATAATATTTTTCATCTCTTAATAAACTTAACTCATTACTCGACAAGATCACTTTTATGTCGGTTTACTTGAATAATAGATACATTTATTATTACACCAATAATAAAAGCTCCAAAACTCTGGGGGTGCTTACATTTGCCTACATATTCGTGCAAATACTGCATTTTTTGAATGAAATGTTTTTGAAACATTTTCAGTTGATTTCACTGAATCTCGAAACTGTTTTCTCACCTCCTGCTGAATCCATATCTGAGTCTGTGACGTGGGTGATGGAGAAGCGTGAGACACTAGATGGGGAGACAGTGAACCGGGAGAGCTTTGCAGCAGGAGCAGTGTGGAGTGATGTGGGGTTGTCTGGTGGAGATCCCTTGTTAGATGTTGAAAGGGGCAAGAGGGGGAAATCGTCTTCCCATTCAAACCCTGCACCTTGGATTGAAAACAAAGGTTGGACAAGATTGGAAAGACTCGGATACCAACAGAGAAAACTTACTCTCTTCTGAAATGTTTCCATCAGAAGAGTCATCCGATGCGTTGACCTTCTCCTGCTGCTTTGACTCAGCGTTTGGTGGGCTTGAGTCTCCAGTTAAAGGAAAGCCATGGTCTACAAGGTCTCTGGTAGGGCTTTCCTGAAAGAGTTAACAATCCTGTTTTCAGCAAACACACTACTAAAATAACAATGATGAATAGAAGAACCAAACCTGGTCAAACAGAAAGACCGTGACATCGTCAAAGAAGGACACAACCTTCTTCTTGGATTCCATTGAATCGTTGAACGTTGTGGGCATCTTCAACAAGCTTCTGAGCTTGTGAGCATCGCTGCAGTCGCTCACGATAATAGGAACAGCCTCTTCCTCGCTCTCCTCACTTTGCTCTTGGATGTTGTATGTGCGCAACTCCTCATCAGACTCATCGCTGTCTTCCGAGTCGCCATATTCCTCATCAGCCTCTTCCCCATCGGTGGAAGACAATCGTTCTTCTAGTGGTGGAGGTGGAGGAGAGCATGTACGTACTGAGCTCCGCTTACGCTTGCCCTCTTCTTTACAGCTTTCAGTTTTACATTCCAGCTCCTCAAGTGCCCAGGGGATGTTCTCTTCAGCCAACTCTATCTGAACCACTGGTTTCTCATTGTGCAAACTGGTCTCATCTGTAATGGTCACCTCGGGATGCAGAACATCTGGAACGGACGTAAGCTTCCTGTTTGCATCACTGTCCGCAAAAGCAAGATATTCAGGAGAAGAACCATCATCGGTCACATTTGTTAAAGAAACATCTGGAATGTCATTAAAATCTGGGCTGGTACTTGGCTCCATTTTTTGAGATTGAATCAGATGCTCAGAAGGTTCTTTGAAACAGTCATCAACTATATTATTTTTTATGGTTAATGATTCATTATTAGAGGACATTGACGCATCATTCTCGATGCTAAATGGCTCCTGTGAGGCTGCAGATTCCTGGTCTAGTGTGTTATGTTCACTTTCTATTGAAGATGGCAAAATGAATTCATCTACATCTTTTGCTTGAGGTGAAAGTATTTTATCATCATCTACAGCTTCCTCTGGTCTGTCTGTCTGATCGTCTGGTTCATTGGTGTCCTCTTCACTTTCTTTATCTCTCCCCGAATCGTAATCAGAGAAATAGGCGGAATCTCTGTATGGAGTTTCTTCACTCAGACTCTTCAATCCTCCATTGCTAGTTTCAGAATTTGCCAAGGTCAAACAAGGATTGACGTCACAATCAATATCTAGTTGGTCTACCTCCGAAGTTTTGAACTCGTTCTCTTCACTGACAACATCGGTACTAGATGGTATCATTCCAACTGGCTTCACAAAAGTTGTGTTCTCTTGCAACTCGTGGTTTTCTCTTAGAACAAACTCTGGAGATTCGTTATTTTCAGTGTCGTAACCACTGTCTACCGTCCGGGGAGAACTTGAGGGATGGATCGAAGCTGGACTGAGTGTCTCACTTGAACAAGCCGTAGATGGTATGTCAATGGAATCCATGGAATCTGGAGTACAAGATTGCTTTGGCAAAGACTTTAATGCTGGACTGGTGTATTCCGCTTCTGTTTCTAGCGTCAAGTCCCCAAAAATTCCCGAGGTTACGTCAGTAATGTCATCATCACTGCAGTCATCAATCTCCACCAGGCTGATGCTGGAACTTCCATGGTCAACACCACTGTCCAAAGTCTTACTCAACTCAGACTCCGGCTCGAAGCTGTGCAATTCACCCGAGAGTTTCTGTACTTCTGGTGTAGGGCACAAAACAGCATTAGGATATGTATCCACATCTTGAGGCAAAATTTTTTCTTCTTTAGGAACGATTTCCTCCACTGAAATATCAACAAACTTCTTGACACATTCGTTTGAACAAGACGCAATATTCCCCACTGATACGGATGCATGTTCAACCTGTTGGTTTTTATTCGGCAAAGTCATGGTTGTCCCAGGAACGCAGTCCATCATAAAGCAATTTGTCACTAGTGCGCCAGTTAGAGGATCCACAAAATGGGAGCGATTCAAGGTCTGACAACACGGAACAGGATATACTTCCGCTTCTCTGGGTTCATGACACGTGTGGATGTACGAGCTGCATTCCGTTGAGGAGCTTGAAGACACGTGTCTTCCGTGTACCAAACAAGTGTTGCTTTTGACAGCTCCTTCTAAGTAGTCAACCGGTCTAATCATTGGATATGGCATTACCTGCTCTTCTGGCCATGCATCTTCAACGTCAGTCATAGGCATAGTGTAGTGGAAGTCTGCGTAGGAATCTTGCAGGGAAGATCCTTGTATCTGGTTATTTGCAGACCAACTTCTTTCACGTCTTTCAACAAATATGTCCTCTTCATCAGAATCACTATCCTCTTGTCCAACAAACACAGCTCCGCCTGTTGCCATGTCGATACAAACCGAGTGGTTTCCAGGCATAGTCTTCCTCAAGGAGCCCATCATGTCGTAATACCCTCCAGACACGTTCTTCCCAATAATGGAGCCCTGCATGTTCTCCAAGTAAGAATCAGAATAGACCCGTGGATGGTTTTCAATGGGTGTAGTGACGGCCAAAGGATCTTCTAGCTCACCAAGAGCTTCTCGTAGACTTCGCGACCCCCAGCTTTCACATGGGGGTGATGGTTCATAGTAGTAACCTCCATCTCGGTCCTTGTATGACACGTAATGTCCCGACTCCCATGCTCTTAGAGGGCTACCATGACTCAAGAGTGGTTCCATTGTGAGAGATATAGCAGGACTGGTGTCTGAGTCGTAGGCACCGGTTTTGTGGAAATCTGCTGACCAGTACATGTCTGGTTTTGCTTCGTTGGGACATTCTCTCTGAACACTCTCAATACCTGTAAGAAAAGCTCCATTGCTGCCCCTGAACTCTGGACTGTACGTACACATGGAAAAGTTCAGGTCAATATTGCTTTGTACCGGTTCTTCAATGCGAATGTAGTACTCGTTACTCAATGACGGACTCCGGGCACTTAAAACTGGTACCACACCCGGGGTATGGAGTTGCTTGGGATCATAATATGGTGAGGAATCACTTAAAGCATCATGCAGACCCCCTGGAGGGTAGTAGACCTCCCGACAGTGAGGATCTCCTTTTCCTAAAGTACCAGAGGCGGATGAGGAATGGTAGTGTTGTTTGGCTTTTGCCTGCTCCCATTTGTACTCAAAGTTTAGACCATGGCTGGTTTCAGTAACCGTCAGAATGTCATCTCCAGATTCCGAGTGGTAGCCGTCTCCGGTGGGGAACTGCTCCAGGAGGGGAAAGGAGGAGGTGATGGACGACATGGGCATGTCAATGGCAAGTGACGCTGATTCATGTACATTAGCGTGCCTCGTGTTGGGTCTCATAGAGTTCCAGCGTCTCTCGAAGTCTTCTTCTGCCTCACTGGCTCCTTTGGCACAGAGATAACTAAGCAACAAATGGACTTCCTCCCCAGTGGGTCTCTGATCAGGCTGGAGCCAACAGAATTGCATAACTTCATACCTATTAACACACCGGTTTGTTTCAATTACTAACTGGATTTCAGAAATAATTTCAACAGTAGGTTTGTGAAGACAATTACCCACCATCGGTCAGCAAGAGGGTATTTGAGAAGAGGCATGGGCAGCTTCAACTGTTGGTCCTTCACAGCGTAACTCAGAACCTGTCTGTCTGAATAATGCTGGTATGGCCGGTTCCCCAACTCAAACAGTTCCCAGATGGTTACACCAAGTGACCTTCAAAACAAAAAAGGATAAATGATCAATTTATATTTAAAAATAACAGTGACATGCTTTCCTCGGGCTCATTTAGCACTCATGCAGTTGATCTGCGCATGTCTTTATGTGCATCCCAGAAATGCACGCGTTTTTTTTTTTTTGCTATAAATGTGGGTTTAAGATTTCTTAACTAAACATGTCAATAAGCACGCAGGTGCATTATAATGTATTTATTGTATTATATGGGGTACAGAAGTAGGCTCCAGTGACATGACCCACAAAAAAGGTGTAAGAGTACCTGAAAATAATTTTTTGAGTAAAAGTATGGATGCATTACTGTAAAAATCACGTCACCAAGACTCAAGTAAAAGTTGTAAAGTATTCAATTTTAATAGAACTCAAGTATTTAAATCGTACTGAATTCAGGACCAAAAAACCAAGAAACGTGGAAAAACAAGAAACTCTTAATTTATGAAGTTTTATTTTCTAATATAGAACTGGTTTATTGTATTGAGGTTTTATTTTGTAATATAGAAATGCTTCATATTCCATCACTTAATCCATCAATACAAGTACAAAGCAGCCAAAATACTCAAGTATCAAAGTCCATTGACTCAAGTACTTTACACCACTGTGTGACCGTGACACAGGGGAGACTAGTCTAATATTATCTGGCTTTAAGGAAGAGCGGCTTCTTGGATCGCTTTGCACTTGCATTGCTTTTACTAATCTCATACTCCCATGCTACTGGTCTTCTCCTCATTTCAGACGTTTGCTTAGCTTAGCTTCCAGAGGACTTGTACCACTGAGACTCACTGGTTGGCTTCTTCACGTTTGTGATTGGTTAATCAAGGGTGGCGACTTGCAATTTTCATACTTAAGTGCATGGCTACTTAACTTCTAACCGCTTACACCAACTGTAGCAGGAAACAGAAGATACTAACCAAATGTTGCTTTCCTTAGTTTGATCCACCACCAGCAGGTTCCCATGAACCTCGTCAACTATTTCAGGGGCAATCCAGCGTAAAGGAACCCAGGTTTGATCTGACGTAACAAAGTAGTCCTCCTGCAAACAGTTAGCTTGTTAGCAAAACCAGTGCTAATGCATTGACAGATTCAAAATTCAAAATTCAAAATTCAAAATTCAAATTCAAATTCAAATTCAAAATTCAAATTCAAAATTCTAATTTTATTTATCACATCCACAATTTTTTTTCCACAACGTGCAGTGAAATGTATTTTGCAATCGTCCAGCATGTTAACATGGGGGAAGGGGGTGACGGAACAAAACATTTAAAAAGGGGATAAAAAATAAAACGCAAAAGCAATAAAATACAAGAATTACAATAAATTACAATAAAAATAGAGAGATAAAATATGAATTAAATACAAATGATAAAAAATACGGAGAGAGAAATTAAGGGAGAGAAATACGGCATAAGTATACAGATAAAATGTGAATAAAAAAAATACAAAAGATAAAATATACAAAAGCAGACAAAGTGAAATACAAAAAAGAAAAAGACAATTCACTGATGTGTTTAAAATATGGAATTAATGTAACAACATACTTTGTACTTGTTGTGAGCTAGTCCATAATCCCCAATCTTGACATTGATATCTGAAGTTAACAGGCAATTTCTCAGTGCGAGATCACTGTGAAAAACATCAAAGCCCCAAAAATACATGTCAAACACAGGAAATCAACAGGAAACTCTTTCTTTTTATATGTCATAGAACAAAAGCTGCTTGGTGATGCGTGGTTGCCACCGGCAACAAAATCACTGATGCTGGAGTGGAATATAAACACTCAGGCAGCATCAGGAGATTGTTGCAGGAAGAAACCAAAAAAATCCATTAAATTGCAAAAATATAATATAAAATATAAATTTAAAAAAAAAATTGAAACTAAATGGGCCTACCTGTGAATAAAGTTGTTTTTGTGAAGGTGCAGCAGGCCTGACGTTATCTCACAGGCCATTCTCTGAAGCATCAAGGGGTCAGGGGTCACGGCCTCGGCTGCCCTGCAGTTGTGTAGATAACCTTTAACATCTCCCTATAAAGCAAAAACACATTCAGTTCAAGACTAAATAATTTGAACATGTATAAAATTGGAATTTTAAGCACACATTGCCTAGGAACACCACTAGGTGGAGATAAACACAAAAATTGTATATTTTTGTTGCAGTCAGAGTTTCAACTGTATACTGGACGAGCCTCACAAAAAAACATACTTGAGTAAATGTACGGATACCTTACAGTAAAAATTACTTCATTACAAGTCACCAATTCCAGTAAGACTTGAGCCAAAGTCAAGTAGAAAGTAAAATTTGCTCATATTTTTGATACTCCACACAAGTACAAAGTAGCCAAAATACTTAAGTAAAGTAAAGAAGTCTAGTTGCTCAAGTACTTTTACAGTTATTGATTTGTGCATCAATCTGAAGATTACATTCGACTGCATAGTTATTACAGGCTTGTTGACCAATCTTTTATTTAACATAATTGCTTTTTACATTTTGTAAATATGTAAATATGATAAATTAACATAAACACTCCATACATTTTACTACAATTAGTTCACTAAGTAGAATGTATGTGTTCAGTTCTGCAACAGACTTCACATCAGTTGTTTTTTTTTCTGTTTCTCTCTCATGTTCCATTGTCAGATTAAGCAGAGTATTTGCTCCAGAAAGAGAACAACAACAGGACAATATAGTAGTAATTGTTTTGTTATTAATTTGGCTCAAATAAATGGCTGGTTTGGATAACTGGTGGTTTAATTAACGAAATTGAGAAAGTGATAATGCGAGATGCAATTGTCATTATGGTCCACTAGGGACTGTACATTTCCATTCTTTTAACCGACTCTCTTTAACTCTCGAACAGTAAAGTGAAATATTATTTTCGAGTCATTCGTTCATTTTTTACAGAATGCGGCGCTGTCCGTTTGAACAAGTTGCGAACGATTCTTCTGGCTACAGAACCTACTCGACTCAGCTCGTGATAAACGACTCGTTCACTGAGTCTTAAAAAAATGTGTTCATATCGAATGAATCATTCGCGAAAGACACATCACTATAATGGATCAATAATTAAGAAGACTTTAAAGAGAGTCTTCTGAGTCTTTTGAGTTTTTATTTCACTGCAAGATGTACAAATAAAATAAAAAGCATTAATTCATTAATATGTGTAGTAGTAAAATTTTTCGGTAGTCTGAGGTGAATCGTTTTTTTTTGTGTGGGTGGGCATGATATTTTTCTATAGATTTAAAGGGGGGCGCGCCCAAAAAATTTGAGAACCACTGCCCTAGTGGAACCAACTAGACCAGAATTCGAACCTACAACATCGGAGTTGCGGGTCCAATTCCTCACCACTGGACCACCACTGCCTCGGGAATTGGCATCAAGAACATTTATTTTACCCGCTTATGAATCTAAACTTTCGCAGCATGTGGAACATCTTATGGACACACAGCTAATGGGCTCCAGAGAGGAGAATAGATGGACTAACCAGAGGGCAGAACTCCATGACCACTAGGTAGGGAGTGACCTCGGTGCAGTGAGCCAGACACTGGACCAGCGCCGGGTGCTGAAGAGAGCTGGAACAAAACCGTTAGTTCACAATTCCATCGCAACACTCATTAGGCCAACGGATTCCGTGATTTTCTGCTGCGCTGGTCTTTTTGTTCAACAATTAATTAAACTGCATTATTTAACGGTCTTTTTCTGTTGACCATTGACATCTAGACCAGTGATTTTTATCCTTAGGGACGTGGCACATTTTTGGACCTCAAGCACCACCTAGTGGGCATCAAGAAAAATGTCAGTTCTGTGACTTTGGGCCGCAAGGGCCGCAGAATCACAATGCAGCTCCCCACCACTAGGTGAAACAGAGGTGTCAGCCAGTTGTTAACACACTCCAATAAGTAAGTAAGTAACTGGTCAGATAATGGAAAAGTCCTCAAGACAAACAAATGAAGTTGAAAGTTATGACATCAATACATATTAATGGCATAAATATCAAACGTAAATTTTGATGAAATGCTTGATTTTTTTTCTTGCTTGCAATCTTTACATTTTTTGTCAACATCTGAAATGACACAAACAAGTAATACGTTCTCAACAAAAATGTGAAGATTGCAGGCAAAAAAAATATCCAGGACAAAAATGTGAAGCATTTCATAGAAATTTACGTTTGATATTTTTGCCACTAATCTGATTCCACAAGCCCAGTGTGTTGCATGTGGGCTAAGCTTTTGACATTAAGGCAACAAGTTATAAAAAAACAAAAAATGTATTTGTAATTACAACGTAAAATATACATAGATTTTAGATTAATGGTAATAGGAGTGTTAATTATGCATAACCTTATGTAGTGTTATATGTGCAGGGTTACATTTGTACATAATAAATGCTTTTCATGGTGTATCATAATTTTTATTTAACAAAATGTTAGCTTGTTAAACTCTGTAAGTGTAAAGTGTACTTCATATAGTAATTAAATGCAACCTCAATCCTGATTTGCTGAAATAATTGTGTTTGTTTTAATGGGCCGCTGGACATTTTGATCAGGAAAATTTGGGCCCTAAGGTCAAAAAGGTTAAGAACCCCTTCTCTAGACAGTTGACCCTGGAATATACAACTCATGTACTGTAAGTGCCTTGATTGGGAAATACACAAGGTGGGAATGATTACCGGTATGGCCGAGTCTCTTCCAAGAAATGCATTTGCTCCTGGACACTTGCGCTGGACTTGAGTTCCTTCACCACCACTTGGCTTCCGCTAAGACCCGAATGAACCTCCCCCAACAACACCTGAGGAACAACACCAAGAAGAGACACAAAGACGAGTTTAGGTGAGGACGAAGTAGAGTCAATTATGGACACAAAAACGATGGGATTGATGGAAATGATGTGGTGCATGCCAAAAGACGAAGAGACAATAAGAAGACTGACGTACAGATGGACGTACCCATTTAAAGGGAGGTATAAAAAAAAAGCAGAGACAGAAAAAATGACGCAGCTTCTGAAAGTCATACGTTTTTGTTTGTGCAAGCTCAGGAATCTCGTATTGTAGGGTATCGTAGATTAACGTAGAGTTATAGACATGTTGCTAGGTAGAATATGCTTTTAAAAGGCTTTAAACGTTGAATATTGAATAAGCTTGAGATGCGAATGAGAGGTCAAGTTGACATTTTTCATCAAGTGTGTGTGTTGCTTAAACAGATTGTTGAAGAGCTGGAACCTTGAAGCATGTGAAGCACGAAGTGATACATTTGCTCGTAGGCTATAACCAAAATATGACTTTCTGCTTTCTTTTTTCATTGTCTTATTATATTGATTATATTTGGTGATATTATTCTGATGTCCAATCGGCTGATGATCCGGGTCGCACACTGTATCTCTCTGTCTCCAATCTCTTGATTGTGACTATGTTGTGTCTAGCTACAATCTTTTTCATAATAAGCAAATTAGAAAGATCAGACACAGAAGCTCGAGAGACTTCGAGAGAGAACTTGGTCTCAGTCTGTATCTCACCTGGGTGATTTGGAAATTAACTTTAATCCATCGTGTTGTGTGTTTTATTTCTTTATAAAGTACAGCAGCTTAGGCTTAAAGAAGCGGTTTTGGATTGTGGATCCACATGTTCTTGTCCTCGAGACTATAGAGCAAGCAGAGCTAAACCTCGACTCTTACTCATGAGACGACAACGTACAATCAAACCAACCACTAACCTTTCCAAACCAACCATGCCCAATCTCCTTTACGTAAAGCAAGTTGTGGCGGCCAAGATCTGTGGATCTCTGAAGCTGCACTGTAAGAAATGGAAGACAGAAAATGCATTAACCACTGACATTTCCATCCAAGTCTTTAGAACAGAGGAAGAAAACAAGTGACAGGATGTACAGTTTACACAGACTCAACAAGTTGTCTCAAGGAGTCTCGGAAATCTTAGACTACATTCCTTCAAACAAAATGAAAGAAGCTGCGTAGATGACCAATCCCACACCCAAAGAGCATTGTGAAAATCCTCTCCGATCTTCAGATTCCAATCAAAGGTTCACCATCACATCCGCTGAGATGAACTTCTCAAACCGTTTGCTGTGGCCATCAGATGGTAGGTCAGACAGCCATCTCACCATCTCATGGAGACTCAGCCGTGGCTGTTTCTCTTCTCATCAGACCCACAAACAGACTCTTTATTGTGAGTGTGTAAGACACACGTCCCTCTTTCTGAGCAGCGTCCATATTTAACTTCAGCCTGGTGCAGTGGGGACTGGTTGTTCTCGGCCTCCTCTCAGAAGATCTTCACTCTTCCTCGGAGAATCGGGCTCTTTGTCCTGTCAGCACTGATGCTTGGTACCACCAAGCACTGAAACAGTCGCTCTATTATTCTCCACGATACAAACTGGACCCGGGAAAACAATGGGCTGGAAAGCTGATGTGAGTTGACTTACTACTGGTATGAAAATATACACAAAATATTGATACAAATGTTACAAAATACTAATAATTGATAGTAGTGATGCATAGATGCTACGCAAACCAAAGCAAATAGAAAAACAACAACCTAAAGAACATCAATAAAAATTCAAATAATGTTTAATAAATCAATAATCAATCAAATGTTTTAAATAATGTTTTATTTTATAATAATAATGTTTTATAAACTAAAATGTTTTAGTGTGCTGTACGTTTACAGTGAGGCTTCTAGAAAACACTTTTATCCAAAGTGACTTAAATTGGACTTCTTTGAAAAAAACTATGTGTGTACAGTCATTTAGGTCAGAGTGGGGACCCGAATGCTAAGTTTTTATACTTAAGTTGGTCCTATGGTCACTGTAGCATTTGTGTTTGCTCACTGGTCATGGTCATAGTCAACAATCTTCTATTTTTACATGTTCACACATGTGCTTTGAGACAGTTGTAACTGTGAAAAGCGCCTTACAAATGCACTGAGCTCAAACTTGAACTTGTGGGGACATTTGTACTGACCCCACAACTCTGAAGACCTGTTTGAGGGTCAAGATGAGATTGTATGGCTGCGGTTACATTTGAGTTGTGATTAAGATTAGAGTTAGGTCACTTTGATAAGGTAACTTTTTGTTTTGTTTGTAAGTCACTATATGATTGAAATGCAAGTGTATGTCTCCGTCTCAACCTAATATTTTACATTTTTTGTAAGTCGCTTTGGATAAAAGCATCCGCCAAATTATTGTAAAGTAAAGTAAAGTAAAGTATCAATTTTACTTTTTGAAATTGAAACAATTATTTAAGATCAAATTTGATTTTATTTTCATTTTAAGACAACAATTATGGAAGCCCATTTAAAAAAAATGTCACAATGTTATTTTTTTAATAATAATAATATTTGAACCGAGATACTAAGTTATGATTTTGAGATATTAAGTCACTATTCTGAGATACTAAGTCATTATTTTGATATATTTAGTCGTTTTTTTGAGATAATAAGTCACTAATTTGATATACTAAGTCGTTATTTTGAGAAACTAATTTATGTTTTTGAGATACTAAGTCATTATTTTGAGATACTAGGTTGTTATTTTGAGATACTAAGTCATTATTATAATAATAATTAATTCAATTTTTTATTTATAGGTGCCTTTCACAACACTCAAGGTCGCCTTACATGACACAACATTCACACACACACCAATTATTTCGACTTTTCTTTCCCCTTAAAACATGTAACTGGGCTTCTATATACAATAAAAAACACACAAAAAATAAACTAATCTGACAAAAAATAAAGCCTGTCCTCATATTGTGGTTTATCAGGACACACAACTAAAAACGTGTGTTCCTGATGAGGTCACAGTGACAGACTGACCAAAGCTGTAGGAATGTTCTTGATGAGATGATGGATTGAGTGTTTTTCTAAAGTGACCTAAGCACATCCGTCTTTACGGGTCCTGTTGGACTTCTCCTCCCAGCAGTTCAAATCAGCTAGAACAATGTTTGTTTTGTACAGGGTTTAATGGTTTTCACATGTGTGTGTATGTGAGTGTGTGTGTGTGTGTGTGTGTTGTGTGAACATCCCGTGAAATTTATGAGGTTCTTTACCTCCAAGAACGAGCGCACCCGAGGGTGTGTTTATGAGCACAGCTGTTTTGGGGTGGCTGATGGACACTAGTGTAAAATATGAGCCGCTTTTCTCAAACCAAATAGAAAATGCAGCCGTTTCCATCCATGTTGTCAGAATGTTAAAGTTTGAGACCAAAGCCTAATGACAGAAGAATGATCTTCTGACCAGTAACGTCACATCAACTCCTACTTAAATTAGTCTTAACTACTTAAAAAACTCCAATAGGTTCAACTCATGTTCACATTTCAGATTTATAGATTACAATGCCATTAGTTCAAATGAATAAAATCCGAGTTGAAGAATCAGGTTAACCTTTCTTTACTTTACTTTACTTTACTTTACTTGGATGTTTTTATCCAAAGCGACTTACAGAAAGAGGAACAAGAGAAGCAGTTTGTCTAAAAAAGGATACAGTCTCTTGCAATCATCATATTTTCGTTTGAACCTTTCGTGCCAGAAATCCAAACGAAAAAAGTGTTTCAAACAAAAATGTGAATATTGCAAGCAAAAATAAACGCAAATGTTAAGCTTTTTTGTTTGATTTTTTCAAATCTACATTTGATATTTTTGGCACTAATCTGATTCCATAAATCTCCCCATGAACCTGAAATGGACAAAACAGTTGCTGGAAAAGGGACTAGAAATGTACAGACTTTTTACACAAGGATTTAAACCAGAGGTGTGAAATTAAAATTAAGGAAAAATAATTTACTTAAGTTGAATTTTGGCTTATTTTTACTTTAAGTAAATTTCCCGCAGAGTACTTTTAACTTCAACTACTTAATTTTTTATGCAAATTCATGGACTTTCTTATCCTTACATTTTAAAAATAGCGGAGTCACTCTAATTTAATTTCGGTTAGTTTATTCGGTTAGTTATCGTACTATATACTTAAGTAATATTAATCTTAAGTTACATACAGATAAACTACATTAAAATTGGAATTTACAAAAATTGCAGTAAACTGCAATTAAATTCAATCTGATGTGTGTTCGGTGCTCAAATCACTCAAATAAAAGTTCATTGATGACAAGCTTCTGAAGTTTTACTTTAGTAGCACATATATGGTTCTTTAATGTGGTTGCATTGTAATGGAAGGCATTCATTTTCAATGTAATTTTATACAGCAACATGTTCATTTGAAATTTCAATTTTAATGGCATTTTGTCCTTGCTTTACTTTTGCTTTTATACTCCATGTAGTTGTCAAACCAGTACTTTTACTTGAGTAAAAAGGTTGAGTCGATACTTTTACTTCCACAGAAGTCTTTTTTTTTAGAACTCTAGTATCTATACGTCTACTTGAGTAATGAATGTGACAACTTTTGACAGCACTGATTAAAACGCAGCCTCTCTTATCTGCAAGTAGAGGGATTAGATTTATACAATGGCCACCGTTTAACCTTCGTCCTTGGGTTTTCTCCGCACATTCACGGCTAGCATCACTGACAGGCTTTTATTTAATCAGCCATTAATGTGGGAAAGAGAAAGACAGAGTATTTGCTCAGACTTTATACATCCGCACTTGGATTCCTCGGATTCCGAAGATGAGATGTAGGCTGGCCGAGGCGGAATTACGCAACGGCAGATGTTTGTGCTGACCAAGAGAGGGAAAAGAAATTCCTTGCATTTGCAAACTCTTTGCCAGTGGGATTAGAGATTAGAAAAATCATCGTTTGAGAAAAGGTGTTGAAGGTTTTCAAGCAAAAATGTTATTTAACTGAAGTATGATTAGGACAAAAGAGAAAATCATTAAAGCAGATTAGAGCTGCACAATTAATCGGTAAAAGTTCGAGATCTCGATTCTACCCCCCTCGCGATCTTAATCCAGCATTTATACGATTCTGCCAAACCTCTCTGTCAGCTTGTGCGGAATCATTTAAATATTATAAAAGAAAGATTATCTTGCATTACTTTTGTCATATTTTTGGGCGCCGCCCTAATTGGCCACCTGCGGTTTTGCGCAGCTGTCACATGTGCTTAATTACCTGCACTAGAACGGTGGATGTGAGTCGAGTGGCAGTCGAGTTTAAAAAAACAGAAAATAGACAGGGTGAATGAGTGATTAAAAACAACGGTAAAGTAAGTCTGCCATCAATTCCGACATTTCACTTCATGAAAAAGTAATTTATTCTGAAGTGTGTGTGTGTGTGTGTGTGTGTGTGTGTGTGTGTGTGTGTGTGTGTTTACTGTGGTTTCAAACCAGAAGACGACACTCAGCAAACCACATGCAGCAAACATCTACAGTTGAGGACACGATTATTAGCCCCGCCTACAAAATAATCATTGTATGGTAAGTATTTCAAAAATACTTTTAAACACAACTAATAATTGTGTTCTGTACATAATACTGTACCTTGGTATGTTTTTAATATGTTTAATGGTTATTTTGTTTCTTTACATCATTACTTTTACATTACATTGCATTTCTCAATCCATTTATTTAAATTTAAAGCAAATAGTAATATGTGTAATTATATTGCTGCTTGACAACTTGATTTTCAGGTTTCAAGGTTTTTCAAATATTTCAAATAATAAAATATCCAGAAAGAAAGGTAATCTTTAGCCTAAGCTAAATAATTGTGATTCTCATTATATCCCGAATCGTGGGACTCTTATGCACATGGAACTGTAGATCTAAAAGGGCCGTAATGATGCAGAAAATTATTTTAGGGTTCTATGTGGGCGACGTATAACAAGTCTAGAGGGACGAAGACAATCCTCCAGTTCAGGAAACGTGGCTCGTATTGGAGTCGCATAAGCAGAGTCGAGACAAACGGACGTCAGATCCATCACATCTGGTCTTGTGGACTTTTCTGGCCGGTCTTTGGTGACTTTATGACCTGGTCTGGAGAGCTGGACACCCACCTGCTCGTCCAGGCTGCTTGGCCACAGGCAGGGAGACTTCGCTGAGAGGCAGGATGTAGACGTCGGGACCGCTGTGAGTGGCGGGCGAGGCCGGCGTGGAGGTTTCTGCTGGGTATCCATCTTCTCCGTCCACATTCTCAAACTCCTGCAGAGGCAACCACAGCAGAACTTACACTTCTCATCACCAACCAGAATTGACTTTTCCTAATTCTTGAGAATTCTTGAGAAAAATGATAACGTGTGTTTTTTTTTTTTGCAGAATGTTTTTATTGAATAGTGGCTAGTCACGCTAAATACCAAGTTTGCATAAAAAACGTATATAAAAAGAGTCCTACATATAGATGTAAATTGAATTGAATTGAAAAATCCTTTAACATGTTAGTAAAAAATATGCAATTTGTAATGTAAGAAAATTGTACAAGGACACACACACACACACACACACACACACACACACACACAGTCTATTATGCAACCACACAATAGCTTGAAGGCCACCAGGGGGCAACCTAACCCTCACTTGGATGCAGCTATGAAGTCGCCAGGGTTGCTTCAGGAAAAATGCATTTTTAAGAAGCTTCCCAAGGTTTACTCAAGGTTTACCATATCTTACTGTTCCTTCAGTCTCAAGTACCACCTAAACACAATTATAGCATCCCGTATCTATTGTGGAATATTTCTATGCTACGATTAAAGAATAATTTAGAGACAACTTTAGAAATTAATTTAGATTAATTTCAATACTACAATGAGATTAATCTAGATGTCGAATGCACACTTCTAATTTTGATAGACAAATTGTTTTGGAATATTTTTCCTGTTGTTCTTCTCTACAACTGTCTAATGATCATGTGTGTGTTATAGACTAAAAATTATGGTAATTTTATTTTGTCCATAAATTCTTTTGAAGTAAAAGTAAAAAAGTTTACCTATAGAATGTTCAATAAAGGCATTTAATGAAGCTGTTAATATACAAAATACTGTATGTATTCTAGACAATATTCTAAACAATATAATTCTATACAATTTTACTTTATGTCTACATTCAAAGATTTGTATAATCATAAATTCATTTTTAGGGATGGGTTGATTCTCTCCATATTCATTCAATATCATGGAACATTTCCACAAAAATGACATTTTAATATGATAGTAAACTCTCTCTCGATAATAAATACGATAATAAACACTGCAAAGGGGTCAGTTTGAGACAAATAACCTTTCTGGGTGATATATTACTTATTATTTTTTTATTATTATTATTATTATTATTAATAATAATTCCTACGAAAATAAATACAGTTCCAGTCCTTCCAGCTAGAACCTTTCAAAATAATATATCGGCAGACATTTACTATTCTGCTCCAGATTCCGTTTAGACTTGAGATAGCTGCCAGATTACGAGCTATCAGATTAATTTTCAAAGATTTAATCTCTCAGATCCTTTCCAGCAGCTCTTTTATCGCCACATGGACAAAGCAACAAAGAAAAAAAGAAGACGGAAAAAAGTGATGAAACATCAGAGCTCTAAGAGAAGACAAGATCAGTCTTGGCAGCATCTGCAAATCGGAAATGCTGCTCCTAGAAGTAAACAAAGACATTTTCTATGAACTGGGATGGGAAATAAAGGGGCCGAAGAACTGGAAAACAGTGACCCGTCGAGGTCACACACACAAGTTTAAAAACTTGCAGACACGTTTCTACGGAGGAATGTCCCGCAGGCCCGATTAGTCTCATCTTCACACGCTCCGCACCGAGGTCACATGACCTGCCACTGATCCGTCCAGCACACCACGACACACACTGCTGCCGCTCTCCAGTCACGGGACAAACACTCACTAACATCACTAACTAAACCGAGGTGTAAAGACCACCTGAAAACCATACTTGAGGAAAAGTACGGACACCTTACTGTAAAAATGACTCCATTACAAGTCACCAATTCCAAGAAGACTTGAGTAAAAGTGGTAAAGTATCTAATTTTATTCAAGTATATTACTCGAAAAACGAATCGTGAAGAATCGTGAAAAGCCAGAAACTATTTATGAGGTTACATTCCTATTATAAAAATGAAATATAACACCTCAACGCTTCAAATGGACATTCAAATGGACATTAATGTGGACATTCACGCTTCACGTTTTAGTTAGATTTTTTGCGAAAAACACAACGTTCTGTATTCAGTAATAAATATATAGAAAAAAACAGACACTTCAAATTTTCCATTGATGTATAATAGTTGTATGTAAGCCCAAAACAAGAGGTGTAAAGTACTTGAGTACTTTTTTTTAGGACTTTTTGTAAATTTTGTAAATATTGTAAATATTTTGTTACTTGGTATTTTTGGATACTTTGTACTTATACTGAGTATCAAAAATACAAGCAACTTTTAAATTCACGCAGTCCCAATAAATTCACACAGTCAATAAAGTGCAAGTACTAATACAAGTACAAATACTATGCTCGGTGTTTCAATGTCAGTTTCTTTACGTGTTTGTCACATTGTTTGTTATAGAATCAATTGTAATATACATATGTATATAATATGTATATTTACAAAATTTATAAAAATTCCTAGTGTACTCAAGTACTTTACAACTCTGCCCAAAAATGACGGCATTCTTAGTCTGTTTTACACTGATGTTGTAAAAAGTGCTCCGGGATTCTGGTTAAATTCTGGTTTTAAAATTATTTTGCTGGAAATTATTTTCAGATCACTCAAAAATGTGTGACATTAAATACTTTTACACAATTAAGGTAAATAAAATACGTCTTAAATCGTATTATGGCTATACATTGTCAGTTCTTTGTAACACACATTCTTGTGGAACTGAACCCATGACCTGCTGTAGCAAACACTCGCTCTATTGGAAAGCATCAGGTTAAGTGAATACGTTTACACTGCTACAATGAACACATGACAGCATTTTTTACCACAACTGAAACAGTGAAATCTCAATGAAATTCAAAAAGATTTTTTGCTTTGTTTTTTGAAGCAAAATAACTCACTCCAAGCACAGATATATCAAATGATGTGAGAATGTAAAGTCTGGGCTTACCCTTTGCTCACAAGCTATCAGGTGGTGGTGAATCTTCTCTTTGGCTCAGCGGGCATCACTTCTAGATGCCCACATGATCCAACAACAGCCAATCAACCAGCACTGATGCAGAACCAGAACCAGAACCAGAGTCTGGACAACACAGGACTGCCGTTTACTCGCTTGCAAATAATAGAGCGCTGACACTCTAGCCACTCCACGAGAGAGAGAGAGAGAGAGAGAGAGAGAGAGAGGGGCAAAAATAGAGGGAAAAAGAGAAGAGTGTTAGAGAAAGAGGGAGAAACAGAGAGTCAGAGTGACGAGAGCGAGAGAAGAGCGATAGGAGCTTGAAATGAGACAGTGGGATGGAGAGAGAGAGAGAAAGGCAGAGAGACGGAGAGAGAATGATAAACAAAGTGACATAGTGACAAGAGAAAGATTAAGCCATAAAAGATATAAATGGAGAAAAAGAAAGAGAGAGAAAAAGAGAGAGAGAGTGTGTGTGTGTGGGGGGGGCAAAGACAAAAGGAAAAAGAGAGGAATGAGAGAGACACAAAAAGAGTGTTGGATGTTGTAAATGTAACAAGAGAAAGCAAGATGGGGCAAAGAGGGAGAAACAGAGAGACAGAGTGACGAGAGCGAGAGAAGAGCGACAGGAGCTTGAATTGAGACAGTGGGATGGAGAGAGAGAGAAAGGCAGAGAGACGGAGAGAGAATAATATACAAAGTGACAAGTCAAAGATTGAGCCAGATATATATATATATATATAAAGAAAGAGAGAGAGAGANNGAGAGAGAGAGAGAGAGAGAGGAGGGGGGCAGAGATGGACAGTGAGAGAAAGAGAGGGAGAAAGTCAAATATAGAGAGAGGGTGAGCAAGAATAAGAGAAAGAAAGAGATGGAGAGAGAGAGAGAGAGAGAGAGAGAGAGAGAGAGAGAGAGAGGGGATACAGGGAGGGTCAGTTGATGTGCTCGTCCCGTGAGAGTGAGGAGAGCTGGTGATTTAGTACTGGAGACTGGAGACACTTCCACACAAACAGAGACTGGAAGAAAAAAAAAAAAGAACGATTCTAACAGGGAACGGCTTTCACATTGTGCACTGATGAAATCCCTCTATTTTCCCCTCCATCCTTCCGTTCACTCATTCTGTCTTACATGTGCATGACAGGCTCAAGAGAGAGAGAGAGAGAGGGGAAGTGAGAATGAGTGAGAGTGCATGAGTGAGGGCGAGAGTGAGAAAGAGAGAGCGAGAGAGAGAGGGAGAGAGCAGTGGTGAGAGAGGGAGAGAATGGAAGAGAGAGAGGGAGAGTGAGAGAGAGACAGGGAATGGGAGAGAGAGAGAGAGAATTAGTGAGAGACGGAATGGAAGAGAGAGAGAGAGAGAGAGAGAGAGAGAGAGAGAGAGAGAGAGAGAATGGGAGAGCGAGCGAGCGCGTGAGAGAAAGAGAGAGAGAGATTGACAGAGAGAGAGAGAGAGCATCTGGTGTTAAAGCAATGGGATTCTATCAAGGGACAGTAATTACAAATATTTGCTCTTTATTTGTAAGCAGGCGGCTAAAAGGCTGGAAGCGTCGCACTCTTCTCACACAGACTCACACTCTGTTCATCTCGTGTAGATCTGTTGTACGTCAGCAGAGACGGAGAGACGACAGCAGGAGCTTTACTCAGTACAGAAGACTTCATCTGTCTGTCACTCCAGAGATGAAGAGCGATGATGGAAGCAGACCAGACTTTCTACAGGCAGAGAGAATCAGGGCAACCCGTCTCGAGGAGGGTGTCACTTACTCTGTTTCAAAACTTAATTATTAAATTAATTCGATCATTAATTCAAGTTCCGATATTAGAAATTAGCGCTAATTTCTAATATCAGAACTTGATATAATTCATTAATTAATTAATCTATTAGTCTTTGCTTGAGTGTGTCAATAGTTTGGTTGACAAGTTTATCTGTCCTAAAATAATTTAGATAGTTGGACAAAAATAAATTTGTAAGAAGGAATTGTTTTGAGTTGACTCCACTTTTCAGGGGAAATTGCTAATCAACTTGAGTTTATGCAAAACAGGTGCTAGCAACAGCAAAAGTCATAGGCTTGATTCCCATAGAAAATACATGTAATTAGAAAAAACTATGTTGAACCGAATATGGATGGAAGGAACCGGTAAGTAGCAAAAAGTAAAAATAACACAAGTAAAAATAACAAATGTAAAAGTAAAAGAAAAACGGGAAAAAAAACATAAAAACTAGTCTGCGCAAAATAGAGAATGTACGGGGACAGATTATGAAGTCATTTGTGATTAAAATCCATAAAATAAAAATGGAACAGACAGGACTGGAAACCTGGACCGGAAAATGTTATCTTTGTCTCTTATCTTTTTATTGTATCTCTCCTCGCCTGCACCCCCCTCACTCATGCTTAAATGCTGGACCTTTGTAAAAATACATTTCATTGCATGTTGTACCTGTATAATGTGTATATGACAATTAAAAATTTGAATTTGAAAACCTGGCCCGGAATTCTCTAAAGCTGGAATGGACTGACTGGAAACCTGGACTGGAATTCTCTGAACAGGAATGGACTGACTGGAAACCTAAATTTTCTAAATCTGGAATTAACTTACTTAAAAGCCTAAACTAGAATTCCCTAAAACTGGATTGGACTGACCAACCGACGAATAATAAGGGAGAATATTGACTGACTAAAAACCTGGACCGGAATTCCTAAAACTTGAATGAACTGACTAAAAACCTGGACCTGAATTCCTAAAACTGGAATGAACTGACTAAAAACCAGGACCGGAATTCTCTAAAACACACACACACACACACACACACACACAGAAAGCTCACCTTAAAACCAATGTCGCCGCGTTTGCAGCACAGGCAAGCTAGCATGAGGAAGATGAAGGTGAAGAGTCCAGAGAACGACACTGCCACCACAGCCAGAGAAGAGGACCAGGAAAGCTCACTCAGTGGAGCGCCATCTGCAGGACAGAACCAGCATTACACAAACATCAAACAAACAGGAAAGCTGCAAGATCAACCGATATGCATTTACTTTATACAAGCGCAGACAGTGTTATTTATAATTTATCTATTATAAATCACCCACTTAAAATGAAATCACATGGGTTTGTAAAGCTTTCCTATTCGGAAAATCTATAATTTCAGACTTTTTTCAGCTATTGGCATAAAAATTGATCTCTTGTTCATAAATGTACACGTTTTTTTCGGGAAAAAAACCACAATCTAAAAAAATGTTTTTTACATTTTTGGCAAAAGTACGCAAACTTTCTTTAAAAATACGATTTTTTATTTTTTTTTAACAAACTTAACTTGTGACTCGTATCACTTCAATGTCGTTTTACTTAAAAGTGATAGTAATACTTAACTTAATAGTTTAAAAAATAATTTGTTTTTTTATTTAATTTACTTAATAGTTTAATAATAATTAATAATCGATTAAAAAATATCTATTCTAGTAATAAAAACTTTACCTTTAGCCTTTAGTGCGGCTCTACCGGATGCAATATGGTCTGTCTGTTCAAATATTAATGATTGTATTTAGTTTAATCTTACTTCTTCCCACTATTTTGTCTCTGTTAAGTGTCGCGTCATGTCTAATATTTCTTTATTTCTGTTATTGAGCCAATAAAAGCTTAGCAAAAATTTGAGAATCTAAAAAAAAATATTAATAACAGTAATAACAGTATTTTAACTTTGTAACAACAAGCATGAATGTTGCAAACCCAATATTATTATTATTATTATACATATGATATTAAAAAAATTTCAATATTATTACTACACCGCGTGGATTGATTTTTTCAATCCATATTCACAACTCTGGTAGTTGCTGTGGAAACATTCGCATTCGAAGATTTTCAGCTCCAGATACAAACACACTCTGTTTATTCCCTCCATATGGAACTCCGCATCCACTCGTTTATTATTAATGCACTTATGCATGTATTAATGCATTTTTATTAGCCGTCCGTCCACAGCAATGCAGAATAAGCGTGAGTGTGTAATTGCCCGGCAGGCCGAGCGTGGCCTTGAGCTTCTGAAGATCTGGATGGAGACTATATGAAGAGACGTGTTTTATAGGCTCCTGAGAAAGGCCTTCATCTATATTTCATTCCTTCTGCTTTCTCGGGCCGAACGCTTTGAGGCGGCAGAATTAAAATCAGCCGAAATCTAGTCCAAAGTAGTTTCACGACCACCACCAGAGATGAGTCGTCCTGATAAAGAGATGAACAATAATACTGATTTGATTTGAAAAGGTGAGATGATTTTAAAGATGAAACAACTTCCTGGTGCCATGGGAATAAAACCCACAATCCTTGGTTCCAGGAAATGCTTCACCAAGCAGAACAGCTTAGGTTGGTTTTGTGGTTTGTCTGTGTTTGTGTGTGTGTGTGTGTGTGTGTGTGTGTGTGTGTGTGTGTGTTTGTTTGTTTGTGTGTAAGGTAAATACACAAATGTAACTATGTATTATATTTACAATTACAATAGAATGGCTTTGTCATTGTATCACTGGGTTACAATGAAATTAGTAGTGCTACTCTGTCTGTTGCAAAAATGTGAAATCAAAAGTAAAAATATGAACAGTAAATAAAAACCAATATACAAAATATCAATATGTAATACAAAAAAGGCAAGATACATGTGGAATCAGACTAGTGCCAATATCAAATCGAATTAAAGAAATGAACGAAAATGCTTCAAATTTACGTTTTTTATTTTTCGCTTGCGATCTTCATGCTTTTGGACGAAACTTTTTTTTTTCGCTTCATACTTCTTTGTTTGTTTCATTTTTTGTGTGTTTGGACTTCTGGCATGAGTTTCACGTGGGGGCGGCCCTTACTCTGATTGGCTGGTGAGAATGTGATTGGCGGCAGCTGACCAGGAAGTGTGGCAGGAGTTCAGAGTTCACAAAACAAGTTCACATAAATATGATTTGAGAAAATAAACAACAAGAGTGTAGAAGGCAACATCTAAATAACAGAATGTTCAAAAGAAGCGGTGCAATAGTTTGAAATTATTATTACATTGTAACTTTACCGTTAGCATAATAATTTCATTTACACATAATTAAACTAAAATATATAAAAGTGTTTTTTCTTTTGTAAAAAAAAAAAAAACACAATAATTGGAGATGTTCAACAGCTTGTCTTGCATTTTTAGGTTTGAAGGTGAGCTTGTACACGAATCTGCGAATCACAAACTAGTGGTGTTTTTTTCTTTTTCTGTAAAGACTAGAGTTATTTCTCCGTCTGGCAGGTTTGTGCTTTTGTGCTGTGAAGTGACTGTAATTGCACAGAGCCATTTCATACGCCGTTTTTCTTGTCACAGAGATTCAGTTTGGCTCAATCATGCTGTTATTTTGCAATCAGATGTGTGTTTGCCAGCCGCGTTTCACAGAAATGATTCGAAAAGTACACTGACTGAACATTTCACACAACTTTTAAGATTTTCAGAAATAGACTTATTTAAATAGACTTAAATATTTAAACAGCTCAAACAACATTGATTAATGATGCTTAATCCTTGAAACAAGGTAAAACTATTTTTTTTATGGTTCAATCTATTGGATTTTACTTCCAGACTTTTTCGTGTTAAAAGTAGAGAAGCAAATAGAACAGAAAGTCTAAATAAATGTTGTACTTTTTTGTGTAACAGACGCTTAACCATCAAAAGGTTCGCATTGATGAGGACACTATTTTTCTCAATTTGTCAAATTTTTGTAAAAAGTATATAAATTACCTAATCAAATCTGTGCAAAAGCACATACCGTATTTACGTGAATATAAGCACCCCTCCAATATAGGCATAGTTTTTCAAGCACACAAAAAAAAATTCCAAAAAAAAAATGTTTTTTGTTGTTTTTACATTTCTAGTTTAATTACGTTAATATTCTCCTCAAAGTACAATTTTCTCTTTTTTTAACAAATTTTAATTTAACAAACCTACCTTGTGACTCGTATCATTTTTATCTTGTTTTACTTGAATGATAGATAACAAAAAGTCGATTCTAGTGGTCAGAACTTTATTTCCCAAAAGCCTTTGCACCAATCTGGACATTCGCAGAGTAACTGTGAGTTTATAGGATCATTTCCTATTCGCTGTGTGAACAGGATCATAGCGAAGAATTATTATCCCCTGTTTAGCCGACCAAGCATGTTGATTGTGTCTGTTCCTTGGATTTTTTTACTCCTCGGCAGTGTTCTTCATTTTGTTTCATTTTGACATGTCGCGCACATCTAACGAGTAACAAGCACAAAGTAGCCAAAAATACTCAAGTAATATAACAAAGTCAATTTGTTTTACACCACTGGTGTGTCAAACTCACAAACTGCTGACTTTTTTCTTCCCACAGATCCTTTAAAATCTATAAAAACCCGGGAAAAAAAAGTTGATAAAGTGAATACGTTAAGTAATTAGAGCCTCTGTTATCTAGACTACATTACCCACAATTCTTCACTCAGACAATATGGAGCTGTTTATCTCACGTGGCGGTTTTATTCCATATATTCCACATTTGGAGATAATGTAAGCCTCATTATTAACTCAACAACGTGTGCGATGGAGTCTTTGTAGAAGAGCAGCTCTGCAATGGCAGTAGATGGAGATAAATACGGCAGACGAGGTTCTCCTACCTCCTTCCATCACTTCCCTGAGAGTTTATCGTGCCAACACATCCATCACTCTCGGCTGCAGGACCATCTACATCAGCAGCCGGACCATGAGAAACGACATGCTGGAGTTCTGTCCTCACTCGATGAGAAGAGAAAGATGTTCTGACACGTCTGAGCAGCTACTCTGACTCTTGTGTTGAGCGACAGAATGTGTGAGCAGAAGGCTGGTGGAGGAAGAGGATGGCCAAGCTGCACATATGGCCAAAGAGCGTCTCACTCTGTCAGACTGACCCCAAACAGCCAGAGAACAGACCACTCACAACATCAGCAGGGATTATGGGGGGAAGCTGATACTGGACATCAGGAGGTTTGCTAAATCATCAAAATAAAGTAAAAACAATATTCTATTCATCCACCAATCCATCCATCCATCCATCCATCCATCCATCTATCTATCTATCTATCTATCTATAGAATCTAAACTTTTTAAGCATCTAAAATCTGTTTTTCTGTCTGGCTGTCTGTCTGCCTGTTCATCCATCTGTCGGTCTCTGCCTGTCCATCCATTCATCCCTCCATCCCTCCATATATCCATCCATCCATCTGTCTGTCTCTGCCTGTCCATCCATTCATCCCTCCATATATCCATCCATCCATCTATCCATCTGTCTGTCTCTGCCTGTCCATCCATTCATCCCTCCATATATCCATCCATCCATCCATCTATCTGTAGAATCGAAACTTTTTGAGCATCTTAAATCTGTCTCTCTGGCTGTCTAACCTTTAATCACATGCATCCATTTGTCTATACTTTTCCCTTCTGTAAATACATGTAAACAAATATTGGAGCGATTCTTTATCGTAACATACGTCTATATGTGCACGCACGCACACACAGGCACACACAGGCACACACACCTACACACACACACACTGTATGGGCTCACAATAATTCCAAAACTATAAGTAAATAGTGAGTACAATAAAAACTTGTATAGTCTATAATTTATAGACAAATTCTCTAAAATCCAGTCTGATCCACGCAGCTAATTATTAAAACATAAACACAACACAAAGCCACCAAACGCAACAAAACATTAGTTTTTGGAATCTACTCTGCGCTTACAGACATATTTTGCCATAACTTACAAAAGTGTGTTAGAAAATAATAGAATATATTTTATTTTTCTTGTAAAAACACTCATACAATATATCTGGACAATCTTGTGGTGACATCATAAATACACAATTATGAATATAGAACACGAAATTTTTCATTGCAAATATACATACAATGTAAACAAAAAACAGACACAGATGTGAGCACAAAAAAAATTTAAATATAAGAAAAAGACACTTCAAACAAACACCGACTCTTAATAAAACTCACGTTTGTAGAACACACACGTTTTAAATGGATTATCTGAAAAGCAGCAGCTTGGACACACTAAATGTGTTCACTGCCTCACTGGTCCTTTCTTTTTGTCGAGCAACGAAATAAAAATAACACACCCTAGTTTTGCACTAAACTGTGACCTGAACTGATTATCAGTGAATGGCCTTGTTTTCACAGTCACTATTGTTTAATGTGACTTTTGCTAAACCAGAAACAGATTAGATTCGATTTCAAGAGCAAATTTTGTGTATTTATTTATATTAGGCAGTTTTAAAACGTAGTATTTCCAGAGTCGATGTACAGAACTACAATATGAACTCTGAATTAATATTAAATCTAGTATTACTCTAAGCTTGAGCAAGACTTTAGATGAGAATAGAAACTTTAGGAAAATTTCCATTTAATTCCTTTAAGATTTCCCATTAGTTTTAACGTAATATGACCTGAGGAATGTTAAATATTTCCAACTATTCCCATATTTGGAATATGGAGTTTGGAATATTTGGAAGAGTTTGTCTATAGGGCCACTAGGGACCGTATCAAAATCGTGTTCCGCATAAAACCATCAAATTAATTTACTGTGAAACATCTTAGTTAGTAAATCTATGAATTCATTTGACATCAAAAGATTCATCCCATTTTCAGGAAAATGTATTTCCAATCCTTTGTGAAAAAGACACAGTCTTGTGATATAGACATGTGGAGAATTTTACAAAGCTCATTATTTAAAAAAGAAATGCATCCAATCATACGGCCTGATCTTCTGGCCCTGATCCAGGTTTATACAGTAAATGGAATGGTTGGCACAAGGACAACAAAGCAGGCAACTGTGTGTTTCTTCCACCCGGAATAAACCTCTTCACTGATCCTAACAGAGGTTCATGAAAAATCTGATGTTGTGATCTGAGTTCTGATGTTGATAATTAAAAAAATACAGAATTTCAAAGCAACTACATTTACAAAAACAACAGCTTTTTTAGTCTTCCTGTTAGGCATACTTGTGAGTCTGAGTAGTATTACTGGTAAGATGTTCAACATTGTGTTTCTAAAAACGATTTTACTGTACAACGCTGTTCCTGTATTATACATGATCAGAAAATAGTGATGTTATGAATGGAAATGGCCACTAGGGGCAATCTTCAACACTACAAAAGTAAAGTATTGCTAGTACAGGAGACTAGTACTGCTTACTAGCAGATGTTTTTTATGTAAAACATTTTATATCCATTTTTATTATTTCGCCATTTTATATCCGGTAAATTATTTCTTTATGAATTGTTTTAGCTTTAAATTGGTCTGCAACAGACATTTTATAGACTCCTTACACTGGTTACCAACTGTCTACAATTGTTCTGTCTACACTGCAAAAAATAAATTCTTGACCAGCCAATACATCTTGAAATTAGACAATAGATTTTTTTTTTCTTCTTATAAGATAAACTAGCTTCAAATTAAGAGTGAAAAATTACAAGTTGGATGTACAATTACAATTGTACAATCACAAATGTAGTCAAGTAGAGAGTAAAAGAAGTTATTTTTTTTCCATCCTTAGTACAAGTACAAAGTAGCCAAAAAATACTACAATTTCTTTTACACCACTGGTGTGTGTCAAATTCAAAAACTGTTCAAATCATCTACTTGATTTAAGTAATTTTTTGCTCATTTTTTTTTTCATGTGGACTTTTGCTGTGTAGTTGTATTGCTTGATATAGCTTTGTGTAAAACATTAACGTCTAAAACACAAAATGTCTCAATTCAGTGTAAAATATCGTCAAAAATTAGCATTTTTTTTCTAAGCAAGAAAATTCAAGAGCAATTTTTTTTAGTATTAACTAAGCATTATTCATTATTAACAATGTGTGAATTAGGCAGGACCGATACGTAACACGTTAGTAACACATTTGTTAATGATGAACATCCAATTAATAAACTCACAAATAAGCTGCTTAGTCATTGTTAATTAATACTTAGCGGCGCATGAAAACATGATTGCATCATACAGTAATTCATGAAAAGTTCAGAAGCTTTTTAATAGTTAGGTAATAGTTATGGTTTTTTGGTGACCTCTTCTAAAGTGAAAACTATTTATGGTTTATTAAGTATATTAAGTATAAAGGGTCTCGTGTCCTGTTGAGCTGTGGAAATTTTAAACCAAGCAGCTTGTTCATGATTTTATTCATTAGATGTTCATCATTAAACAAACGTGTTACTAAGAATTGGTCATGCTTAATTCATACTTCGTTAATAATAATAATAAAAAAAAAGTGCTTATTCATGCTTTGTTAATGCTAAATAAGGTGTAGTTACTATAGGGTGCTACCGAAAATCCAAGTTCTAGAAACAAGAAAAGTAGTATTTCACTCTTAAATAGAAGATAGTTGTAAGAAATCTTGTATAGATTTATTCAAATCTTTCACTCAATCTTTTCACTCTTCTTTCGCTCAATCTTTCACTCTTATTTAGAAGCTATGTGTAGCTACACTTCAAAAAAATTAATTCTTGACAAGCCAAAAAATCTTGAAATGAAACAATAAATCAATTTTTCTCTCTCAGGATAAATGAACTAGCTTAGAATTAAGAGAAAAGATCTTCTTACCAAGTACATTTTTCTCACCCCATTGGCAGATAATTTGACTTGATTTAAAGTTTTTTTTTTTTTTTAACTCATTGAGTTTTTTATTTACTTATTTTTCCGTATGGATTGTTTGCACTATATCTTGTAAGAAAAAAACTAAAAAAAAACCTATTGTCTGATTTCAAGATCTTTAGGCTTGTCAAGATGACATTTTTTGCTGATTTTGCGGATTTTGCAAGAGTGTGATTGTGCATCTTTGTCTGCGTGGAAGACTGAAGTACGCTGAAAGGTCAGAGGTCGATCCGGACGATGATGACACGTGCACACCACTGTGCTGTTCCCTGGTGAGAAGTCGCTCCAATCGATGGAGCTCTCTTAAGTCAGCGTGTTTACATGACGCCTGTGACAGAAATAGACCTCTGTGTGTTCTCTCAGATCTCCTGCAACGAGGACACGTTCATCATAGAGCCGGGAGACAATCCAGCCGTGATGGATGGAGAGAGATGCAAAATCAATGGACCATTCGCCACTTTCTGTATTTCATGCCTTCTGTGCGCTTGATGAGTCCTACATCCTCCTGACTGACCTCATGGTCACTTCTCAGAAGGCTTGTTAACTGAGATCTGACTCACAATCTCTGGACATTATACACAAGATGCAACAAGATCAAGGGAAAAATCAAAAGTGGCTTAATTTCTACTACAATGGATAAACGTACAACTTTGTGTAAAGTAGCGTAGTTAAAACTACATTTTTTATTGGGTCTTGAACATGTGCCTTAACTTGGACCAGAGACTTAAGCTGAATGGATGGCCAACCAATCGCAGAGCACAATCTCGACCAGTGGTCAACCAATCCCAAGACATAAATTTAACCAATGACTAACCAATCACAGAGCAAAATAGTGTAGTGGTCAACCAATCCCAGGACACAAGTGAAACCAGTGGTCATCCAATCACAGAGCACAATCACAAATAACACAAATACACAAAAATAACACTCTATTCACAGTTTATCGTGTAATAATGTTAAAACAACGGTGAATGACACGGTGTACACTCGCTGAACTCCTCCCACACTTCCCGGTCAAGCAACTGCCAATCACATTCTCACCAGCCAATCAGAGTAAGGGCCACCCACACGTGAAACTAGTGCCAGAAGTCCAAACGAAAAAAATAATGAACTGAACGAAACAAAAAGTTTCAAACGAAAACTTGAAGCATTTTTTTCATTTTGATATTTTAGGCACTAATCTGATTGTGTAGGTAAAACGCATCATGATTAAAAAAAAACATTTACATGTACATAGTAGGGCTATGTAAGTAGGGCTGTCAAAGTTAACGCGTTAACTCGTGCAATTAATTATATTTGTTTGTCGCGTCAAATTGTATTATCTCCGTTAATCACTGTTGCAGTTTTTTTTTCTGGTATTTATTTTTCACTTCCGTTTATTCTTTACGCTCAATGAATGGACTTTTAGACGGAGAGTTTCACTTTATAACGTTGCCAGATAACTAAGACAGCTAGCTTCAGTTAAGCCAGACAGCTTCAGTTATTTATTTGTTTAATAATAATTCATTTAATAATTATTATAATATTATATAAATATAATAATTAATAATTTGTATTATTATATGCATTTAATCACGATTAATTTGATTAGGGAATGGCGATTAACTAGTAAACAAAAATAATCGTTTGACTTAATTTTAAGACATTTGTTCAAACCAGTTTCGTTCCACCACCGACTGTCACGTGCATCTTTCGTCCTCGGAGCAAGAAATAGCTGCTTTGCTCCAGGGAATGTGAATCTCTCACTCCGACTGTGATTCTGGAAGACACCCACCACATCATCTCCTCTCCGAGATGCAGATCCTCGCGTGGTCACGTTACATAATCTCCACTAAAGCCCAATGTCGCCGGGAATATTTGGCGTGTCTTTCCACACTCTTTCATCACTGGGCTTATATTCCGCAGGATGCTCAGAGTTTCAGGACAAGAACGTATTAAATTTTGATCATGAGCGAGAGCAGTAAAGACGCAGCTGGGCGACACGGTTCTGAAGAGCTGATAAAAGAATGATGAAGTGGGGAAAACAGAAATGCAACCAACAGAATGAAGTGAGACCGGAGAAGATTAACTCCGTCAGAACCTCATTCCAGATTTGGTTTGCCTTTCGTTGCTGAAGTGAAATATATGCAAAGGTATTGTCTCTGTTTTCCGCCTCTGGCTCTTCTTCTTGTTGAAATATTGATATAGGAAGCGCAGACTAAGAGTTCCTCAGAATTTATAGTGTTCTTTTAGACATCACACGCTTATTTTATATAAGCCAGCAGAGAAATGCTGATGCTCTCTCTCTCTCTCTCTCTCTCTCTCTCTCTATGTCTCTCTCTCTTTCGGTCTCTCTCTCTCTCTCTCTCTCTCTGTGTCTCTCTTTTGGTCACTCTCTCTCTCTTTCTGTCTCTCTCTGTCTCTCTCTTTCTGTCTCTGTCTCTCTCTCACTCACTCAATCTCTCTCTCTCTTGCTCTCTCTCTCTCAATCTCAAGACATAACAACAGATAAACAGGCCTGAGGAGAGAGATGGAAGAGAAACAGATGAGAAAAGAGGGAGAGAAGGAAAAGAGAGCATGAAAAAGACAGACAGAGAGGTATACTGTGAAAGACAGAGAATGATGCTTAAGGAAGACAGACGGAGAAGAACAAATTAAGAGAAGGACAGAGAGGGAGATAGTATGGAAGAGGGGATGAGGGAGAGAAAGAGAATGAGAGTTAAAGATGAAAGAGATGGTAGGGACAGAGAGGGTAAGAGGGAAAAGGGGAAGAAGGTGGGAGAGTGAGGGAAAGAATACTGTATGACAGAAAGAAGAGTGAAAAAAATAAAAAGAAGGTGGAAAAAAGCCTGATAGAAAGAAAAAGAGAAAGGGATGTTTGGAAAAGTAAAACAAAGAGGGAGTTATGAGGAAAAAAAAGGGAAAGAAATTGACAGAGGGTGTGTGAAGAAAGAGTAAAACTGAGAGATAGAGACTGAACCTGTAAAGACAGAGAGAAAAAGAAAAGAAAGAGTAAGAGGGGGTTGAGGATAGAACAAAAAGGAGGGCACAGAAAGAAGAAGAGAGGCCTGAGAAAGAGCGAGGGAGAGAATACTTCGGAGAGAAATGGTTAGAAGGAAAGAGCGAGAAAAACAAGACGATGAGAGAGTGTAAGAAAAGGGAAGAACCAAGAGAATGAGGGTTTGTGAAGAAAGAGTTAAACTGAGTAGAAGAAAGAGTAAAAAGAGTAGAATCGTAAAGACTGGCAGGAAAAGAAAAGAAAGAGAAGGGGGGGGGGTAAAGATGGAACAAAAAGGAGGGAACAAAGAGAAGAAAAGAGTGCTGAGAAAGAGAGATGGAGAGAATGAATGGGAGAATAACGGTTTAAGAGATAAGTTTTGAGAAGGTTGTCTTGTAAAGCGCCGTACAAATAAAAATTAAAAGATTTATTAAAATTACTATTATTATTATTATTATTATTAGATAAGAAGATGGAAAGGAATAGAATGGAAGAGAATGAGAAAGAAAGACTGAGAAAGAGATAGAGAGAAGGAAAGAGAGAGATAGGAAAGGAGAGAGAGAGAGAGAGAGAGAGAGAGAGAAGGAGAGATGAACATAGAGAGAGAGAGAGAGAGAGAGAGAGAGAGAGAGAAAAAGAGAGAAAAGGAGAGAGAAACAGAGAGAGAGAGAGAAACAGAGAGAGAAAAGGAGAGAGAGAGAAACAGAGAGAGAATAGGAGAGAGAGAAACATAGAGAGAGAGAGAGAGAGAGAGAGAGCAAAAGAGGAGGATAGACTCAAAGTTATATAAGACGCCAAATGAGACAGAAATGAAAGTGACACTGGCGTAAGAAACAAAGGAGTGAAAATGTTGACGACGATTCAGACAAGAGAAGTTGTGTTTTCCAGGCTGGACTCTTCCTGCTGTTGCCGTGGTTATAGATGGACACAGTGCGATTAGACGGGCAGAACAGAAAGCTTAAGTGTGCTCACATTGAGCCCGGGATGCTGAGAAGCGTCGCCATGGAGACAACGGAGGCTACATATGTTTCATTAGTCTCGATGCGGATCCCATGATGTGGGAGTTGAAGGTCAGAGCTCAATTATCCATAAATAGTCCATCTTTTCAGTTTATACTGAATCAGGGGAACGGAAAAAGGAAAACGTCAGCATCAGCATCTTTATTTGACGGCTCTTTTGGTTTAGCCGAACGCGGTCCACGCCTGTGACAGAAGATCAATCTTACTGTAGCGTGGACTGATTTATCACAAACGACAGATTTTCCCTCTCGTCTTTTTTATCAGAATGTGTTCTGCTGGGAAAACGCATCAGCCGTTTAGACGAATCTCCTTCTCTACTGTCTGAAATTGAGTGAACTTAATATATTATTTCGAACTCTATTCACACGATTGTTTGCGCGAGTATCGCTGCTGGCCAATCAGCACCAGGACACTGAGTAGTTTGACCCGCCCACTGACACTGATTGGCAGGTTCGGTCACCTCTCTGACCTGCCCAGTTAAATTTGCTTTGTTAATTATTTGGCAAGTTTAATTATATAAATGTATCTTTTATTATTGATAACCTTCTTTTTTTAATTTTTTCTATTTTCCTAATTTTTTATTTATATAATAAATTATTATATATTTTTTTTAAATAATGTGTTCCTTAATATAGAGATGACATTGAACACCTCAATGTTTGAAAATGGCAGAACAAAATAGATAAAAAAATTTTATGTGCAAAAAGTGCAACTGCTAATTGACGTTCACATCATGTAAATCCAGCACATTCAGCATCTAAAGCAACTAAAAGCAATTAAAACCGCAATTAAGCCGCAGCATCAGGAACGTGTCATTCTCGCTTTTGCCATCTTGATCTCAAACACATCACACTCCCCACACATATTTATCATTTAAAAAAATACAAACTGTAAACTGTTTCTCACAAACAGCGTTTTACGAGATACCGTATTTATGCGAACAAAATACTTTTTTCCCCCTAATTCTGCTTAGCAACTTTGCGCTGGTCTGGAACTAATAAAAGCGCTTTATTAATAAACTTGAACTTTTTTTATTTTAATTTGCGTTGGGTCTTTAAATAAGGGTTTCATAGACAGACGTGCTACAGTATAAACTTTTATTGGCTGAAAAATAGAAAAGAAACATTAGACACGCCGCGACACTTAACAGAGACAAAATAACCCTGGAAGAAGTAAGATTAAACTAAATACTATTATTTATACTACAACAAACAGAGACTACAAACCACATCCGGTTAGCGTAGCGCTAATGGCTACACACAAAGTCCAATGTGTCATCACACAAAGAGTCGAAACTGTCAAAAAGAAGTAAAAAAAAATCCAAGAAACAGACACAATCAAAACGCTCGGTCTGACTCTGATGCACAAGGAAATGAATTCTGGCAGGTGTAGTTCCGATTGCTTAGATTAATTTTGATCTGTTATTCAAGTAAAACGACATCAAAGTGATACGAGTCACAAGTTAGGTTTGTAAAGTAAGAAAAAGAAGTACTCGTACAAGAAATGTAATTTATTTTATGCAGAAATGTATGTAAGTGTTTCTTTACACACTCATTGCGACTTTGCGCTGGTCTCGAAGAAAGAAACGCCCTATATAAATAAACGTATAAATGAACTCATATGCACGTCTGCCTCCAGAACCATTATTTAAAGAAATGAGCGCTTATATTTACATGAATATTTGAAATCTGCGATTATAAGCACCTTGCAATAATCTAAATGATAACTATGTAATCTAATGTCTAATTTTAAAAAGCTACAAAGCAAGACAGCCCGGTAGGTCTTATATTTGGGGTCTTTATTTCAGAATGGAAAAAAAAAACCACTCATCGTTTACGAAACAAGGTGCGAGGTGAGACTTTCACGACGAATATTGTTTATGTCAGTACTGAGATGATCTGAAATCACAGTTTGGTCTAAAAACAAATGAACACAATATCGATATTTAAGAAGTCATTACTCGCTCCATTCGATTAAACCTCTAACCTTCCATTTGCACGGATTGGAAGAGGAGAAGTTTGCAAACAGCAGAGACACTCGCTAAAGTGTGAAACTGGTGAAGCTGTATAATCAAGAAAAAGTACTTCATAAAATGGAAATATTTTCGAGACGTTCCACTAAAACATTTCCGTTAGTCTAAAACTGAATTAGTTATAAGTAAATGATATATAAGTAAAGCAGCCGTCTACTGTATTGGCTACCACATCCAGATTCAACTCAGCCGTTCCATGACTACGTTTAATGGCACAATTTGCTTATTAAAGTGTATCTGAGATATTATAAAACCAATCCATTACTTTAAATGCAAGAAGCTTGAACCTAACACACGGGCCACATCTCACCGAGCCACTCCATCACGTTCACTCTGAAAGCTTCTCCGTCCTTCACAGTGTCTCGTGCGTCCTTCATAAGTCCATCTCAGCACAAACAAGCCTCGCTCATCAATCCCGAACCTTAATGCTACACGTTCCTCTCATCTCTAACAATTTGTTCTTCAAATCCTTATATACATTTTTGTATTATTTATGTCACAGCTACTCTGGGTTTTATAAAAATGCTCATAGATGATTCTTAAAAAAAAATACATCAAAAAAACAATCGATACTTGTGTGTCTACTGTGAAGTTACCTCATCAAACGTGACATGCTCACATGGATGCAGCTATGAAGTCTCCGGGGTTGCTTTAGTGGTCGAAACGTATTTTTAAGAAGCTTCCCATTGGAAACCCTAACAAAATCAAAGTTTTGTCAAGTTCTTCCAGTCTCAACTGTCCCTTAACGCAAAGAATACTTTAGCTAATGCGGAAAATGAGGGTTTGCTACAATTAGAGATTAGATTAAAACATTGCGCGATGTTTCCTTGTATGGTGATACTCTAAGTTCATTGTTTATGGAGACTTTTTTTTTTTACTTAATAAATACAAGTAGACACTTCTAACACCTACTTGGACCACGTGGTGTTTCCAGTAAAGTGACCACTAGGTGTGCTGCTGCAAAAATAAAAAAAAAACGTTTTCTTCAGAAAATACTAGCGCTGGAAGTCTATGAAACCCTTAACCTAATGCACTATGTATCACTGGTGCTACATTTAGAATAATATTAACAAAAAAAATCTCTGGATAAATGTCTAGTTAAAAACTATCATGTGGAATAGAAAAAAAAAGAATTTTAAGCATTCCTTCAGGGACTGACTGAGCAGCAAGAAATCCATCTTTGTCTACGTCTACAATAAACTAAATGTAAAAAAAAACGTATTCACAGAATGGTGAACTTTATTATAATTAGAAGACAATTTCCCTCTCGCATTTTTCAATCAGTAGATCTTTTTTTTTACGATTTCACTATGATATTCCATTTCAATTTCAGAAAACAGGTCTCACTTTTATCTGCTGGTTTTGACAAGACCTGATGCTTGAGTGCAATCATACTTTTCCATTTCTGGATCACAGGGATCCGAAGCCAATCAGAGTAATTTAAGGCCTGAGGGCGGAGACTTCACCCTGATTGGTATGATAAATATGAAACAAAACGTTTCGCAAATCTGACGTGCCACTGTCACACCAAAAACTGTTTTACACCATGAACGTTATTCGAAATACTGTTTCCTGTTATGGAGCAGATTCAAACATAAAGAAAGATTCTGCTTCCTAGTCCCGGATCTACATCAATCCATCACTTTGATAGGTACAGCCTGACTGGCTTTTCATCAGCTGAAGAACCTGTGCAGAGACGGATAGAGGGATGAAGTGCCAGAAAAACGTCAAAAAAAAGCAAAGTCAAAGCCTGGAAGGAGGAAATACCATTTTTTTTTTCATTTCCACCAATAGCGGCAGCATGTTTTTCATTTCTCTTTTTTCAAGATTCAGATTCATCCCCAGGGGAAAATTGCTTAAATTTTGTGTAGTTTCAAACCTGAATTGTTCTTATTATAATAGTACAAAATGTTACTTAATGCAACAGATAAAAATAAACCTCCACACTTTACAACTCTACCATAAAAAAGTGGGTTAAATTCATAAAAAACAAACTGTCTTTGCATTTGAATCCAATAGGTTTTGACTGGATTTTAGATCGGCCATCAACAATCATTTTATTCACGGATTCTGAATTTCCTTTGAAGTTCTTCCATCCTGATTGGTGTGAACATTCCTGTAGAAGCTTTGATCAGTCTAAAATTTCTTCTTTTGTTTTTGATTTAAGCATCCCATTACTCAGTCTTCCCTTTGATTCTATTGTTGCTTGTCTCATTTACTAGTCATTAAACGCTTAATTTGCTCTGGTCCACACACACATCACCCTGGAGGTTAGAAGTGTCCTGCTCGACCAATCGGACGCTTCCACCTGCCAGTTTCACTCCTCCACTTTTTCACCTTTGGCTTGTGATGTTACGGCTATTTAGAAATTGATTGTATGTAGAGAAAATGTATGTATGGCGTATCTCGTGGCGCAATTTGCAACACCAAAGGTTGTGTGTTTGCATCCGACATGATGTGAAACTACATTATGTGAATTGCTTTACATGTCATGAGAGCAAAGCAATGTGAAGCCAATTAAATCAAATCTGGATTAGACTCGCTGGATTAGGGTTATAAATGCACATCAAATCGAACACATGTGCGTTAAAATCGCAATGATTCTGATCCTTGAGTGTTTATGTTGAAATTGTGCGTCTCTACAAATCACATTTACTGCTGAGATGCGCATTTGGAGAACCACCGCACAACAAGCTTTCCTCATCCATTCATCCATTCATTTGAGGAGGAAAAGCCACATACCTGAGTCGAAGTGCGAGCTGAGCGCAAAACTGGGGTTGAAAAACGACGCGGACATGATCAGCAGAAAGAAAGCGCCTGACATGCTGAAGAAACCCAACGTTTGATGGTGAAGATGCGCCTGGTGTTTACGTCAAAGAAGAGTTCTGCTCGGCGAATTCATTCCCTCGCTCGTCCGTGACAGCCAAGAGGATGGAGCGATGGTCAGATCCTCCTCAGCTCCTCACATCACTCCGTTCCCGCGCTCTTCTCATCCTCGATCAGTGGCTTCTTCTGCTTCTCTGCACCAAACCAGGCGCGGGAGCTCCGGCTGCTTTCAGTTTCCAGACAGTCGGGAATTATTCACCAAAAACGGAATGACATTCATCCATTCGTTTGAAAAAAAAAATTGGGAGAAAACGAAGGTTGCGGAACGATCGCGTCACGCGGGAGAAGATGCGCGGGAGCTGTCCAGTGCTGAAACACACAGCGCCATCTTGCCCATCCCGACCCCATATCAAACCCAAACCACTTCTGGAATATTGGATGGTGCGATTCCGCACACCCTGCGAACGGGAAAATCCGAAGAGGAATGGTTTTATCAATTATTTTGCTGCCCTGACACGATGCTTGATAATGTTCGCTAATAACAAGCGAATTTGTAATAATACTGTGCAGAACTTTAAGGCTCAACGCTGATTGGACGAGACGCCCGAGACCATAATTGTATCAAGCCAATACATTGATGGCAAATGAATGTAATCAGGACGTGTTGCTAAGTAACGGTAAAATGCAACAGAAACATATACTTTTTAAATTGAGAATTTTTCTGCATTGTGACCTTTTTTGCCAAATAAGCACAATTGTTTTTACGTAAATAACATGCATTCACTATTATTGTGTAAATAAGCGTATTGTTTGTGTTGTTGGATTAGAACGCTAAAAAAACGTCAAGACAGTATTACCAAAAGTACTTTGACGAATTACTCAAATTTTAATTGATTTAAGGGTCATTGGGCTAAAGACGCTAAGATGTCGTAAATATACCGTTAGGCTGTAACTGATAAAGTCAATTATTAGAAGTAATACCAAAAGTACTTTGAATTACTCCGATTTTAATTGATTTTAAGGGTCATTGGGCTAAAGATGCCTTATGTTAACTGTAGTAAATATACCGTGAGTAACATCGGCTTAAACTGATAGGGTCCATTTTTAGAAGACTTAATTACCAAAAGTACTTTGACAAATTACTCTGAGTTTAATTGATTTTAAGGGTCATTGGGCTAAAGACGCCTTAACCTTGAGTTAATTGTGGTAAATATACCGTGAGTAACATCGGCTTTAACTGATATAATCAATGCAACCGATCAATTATCCTTTAACCGAGACTCATGAAGCACAACACGATCTCTGCGCTTAATTCCATTGCAAACAGCGGATTATTGAACACGGTGACCATTACTAAAGGCAAAACGCTTTTGTTGTAGTGCACAGTTTTTGCCCATTAAAGGCGCACGTTTGTGTTGAAATGAACAATCAGAAGCACGTCTGACAAGCCTTGTCACTCCATCAGCGTTGCCGTGGAAACAGCGAGTGTGTTGCTGTGATGATGAGAGGACTGTTAGAAGCACCTCTCTCTCTTCTCGCTCTCCTCCAGATCTCCTGCTCACGGGCCCGAGGAGGAGAAGAAAGAAACCACCAGATTATCTGCAGCTTTTCATGAGTCGAGAGAGAGAGAGAGAGTGAGAGAGAGAGAGAGAGAGAGAGAAGAAGACGAGGAAGAACATCTCCAGACGGATGAAGCTTTGTATGTTTTATTTGTTTTGTATTTGTATGTTTTTTCATTTGTGTATTTGGGAGTCCTGACAGAGGAAACACATGACGTGATGCGGATCCGTGCACGAGGCGAGGCAGATCTTCTCTCTCCTGACTCACCACTGCTTATATAACACAGCAGAAGCCTCCAGTCTCTCATCAGCCTCACTGATACACACACGCTACTAATAATCACAACAACTGCAAGGTGTGTGTGTGTGTGTGTGTGTGTGTGTGGGGAGAGAGAGATAGAGAGCAGCAGATCGTGATCGAGAGAGAAAATTAGGAACTTAGAGGAATGAGAAGCCTGAGAGAGAGAGAGAGAGAGAGAGAGAGAGCGAGACGGCCCTAAGTGCGAGAGATAAACTTCGATTAAGAGATAGAGAGAGAGGGGGGGGGGTACCTAAACTGGAGAGAAACTTTGAGGATATAGGAGCGAGACTTAGAGGCCGAGAGAGAGGAGAGGAGCTAGATGAGAGCAGCGTGTAGAGCTGGAGATAGAGTGAGATCAGCTCCGCTGCCCGTTCTTCTCATCACTGTTCAAGAACGACTTCCGAGTCTCCTCCGAGCGAGATGCGGGAGCCCTGAGGCAGGAGAGCCTAGCGCCTTCCTCTGACCCACACACTCCACAGCGACGATAGCTGGCGACCCTCCGGAGCGAGTGACCCTTAGAGGCCGAGCGTGCACGTAGAGAGGAATGAGGTGCGCGAGCGAGAGAGCCACGAGGTGGCTCCCTAGAGGAGAGCGAGAAACTTTGAGGGAGAAGAGAGGAAGAGAGAGAGAGAGAGAGAGAGAGAGGGAGACCTAAGAGAGAGAGAGAAACTGTGATGAAGAGAGAGAGAGAGAGAGAGACTGGAAAGGAAGATCGAGAGAGAGAGAGAGAGAGATAGAGAGAGACGAGAGAGGGAGAAACTAAGAAGAGAGAGAGACTTATAGGAATAGAGAGAGAGAGCGAGGGAGACCTAGGAGGGAGAGACTTAGGAGGAATAGAGATAGAGAAAGCGAGGGAGACCTAATGGAGAGAGAAAGAGACTTAGTTAGAGGAAAGAGAGAGAGAGAGAGAGAGAGCGAGGGAGAACCTAAGGAGAGGGAGACTTAAGGGAATAGACGAGATAGCAAGGGAGATCTAGGGAGGGAGAAAGAGACTTTGAAGGAAGAGAGAGAGAGAAGCGAGGGAGAACCTAGAGAGCGAGACTTAGAGAATAGAGGAGAGAGAGAGGCGAGAAAGGACCTAATGAGATGATGGGGAGAATAGAGACTAGAGGAAGATAAGAAAGTGCAGAGAGATAGGAGAGGAAGACCCAAGAGACTACTTTAAAAATATATACTCCTTTATTTCTCTCCTCCCTCTCTCCGTCCTCTCTCTCTATATATCGATATATATATATATATAGAGAGAGAGAGAGAGACGAGAGAGAGAGAGAGAAGAGAGAAGAGCGAAAGAGAGAGAGAGACGCCGCCACGAAGAAGTCTTTTATATTTCTATCTTATGTGCTTCCGATTCTAAAACAGTCTCACACAAAACACACACACACACAACCCACAACACACACACACAACACAAACACACATACACCACAAATCTGTCTCTTTATTCACACCACCCTCACTATCCTACATCTTACATCCCACTCACACCACATAATCCATCGACCACAACTCAACTCTCTCTCTCTCTCTCACACACAACACACACCACACACACACACACCCACACACACAATATCTGTCCCTCTCGCCATTACACACACAATCGGTCCCTCTCTCTATTACACACACACACACACACGCACACACACTCTTTTGTTGTAACTATGTTGTTCTCATCCTGTAAAGTGTCCTTGGGTGTCGTGAAAAATGCTGAGAAATAAAAATTATAATTTTTATTATTACTATTATTATTATTGTTACACATCGGGAATCCGACTGAAACAACATGGTTCATCAGGACTAATAAATTCATCCTCAAGTTTTCGTTACATAACTCTTGTTGTATAACAGAGAAATACTGTATGTCAGTTGAGTTCACACAGACGTGGTTTATAATTGTTCATAAATGAATCATGCAGTGATTTACAGCAGTCGACAGTCACTAATAAAATATTCATTTAAAAACAGAGTGAGGTCACAGAAAGTGTGTGTATGTGCTGGAAATCCTCTTATTGTCTCGGACAGTCATTTCTGATTTACTGTGAAGAAAATATCACAGTATTTACACACCAGTGCAAAACTGCGGGAACTAATGAAGATACTAAAGTGTGATTAGATGACACACACACACACACACACACACACACACACACACACACACTCACAGCAGTCGGATTACATCTTTACATATACTGTACATACTTTACGTC
>CM051500.1:3183562-3191062 GCA_028031935.1 Paedocypris micromegethes | reverse complement strand
TTTGGAAAAAATAACTGAAATCAGTCGCTTCCTATAAGCATCAATAAGCTTCATACACCTCTCACGAAGAATTGTGGGCCACTCTTTCTTTGCAAACTGCTCCAAGTCTCTCATTATGGAAGGGTGCATTTTCCCAACAGCCACCCAGCTTTCTGACACTGGGCCCTACATTACGACCCAAAATCTTTTGGTAATCCCCAGATTTCATGATACCTTGCACACAGTCAAGACACTGTGTGCCAGAGGCAGCAAAACAACCCCAAAACATCTTAGAACCTCCACCATATTTCACTGTAGGTACTGTGTTCTTTTCTTTCCGTTTTCGGTAAACAGTAGAATGATGTGCTTTACTAAAGAGCTCCATCTTGGTCTCATCTGTCCACAAGACGTTTTCCCAGAAGGATTTTGGCTTACTCAAGTGCATTTTGGCAAACTGTAGTCGTGCTTTCTTCTGTCTCTTTGTCAGAAGTGGGTTCCTCCTGGGTCTCCTGCCATAGCGCTTCATTTCATTTAAATGTTGACGGATAGTTGGCGCTGACACTGATGCACCCTGAGCCTGCACGACAGCTTGAATGTTTTTGGAAGATGTTTGGGGCTGTTTATCCACCATCCGGACTATCCTGCGTTGCAACCTTTTATCAATTTTTCTCTTCCGACCACGGCCAGGGAGATTAGCTACAGTGCCACGGGTTGCAAACTTCTTGATAATGTTGCGCACTGTGGACAAAGGCAAATCTAGATTTCTGGATATGGACTTGTAACCTTCAGACTGCTGATATTTTTCCACAACTTTGGTTCTCAAGTCCTCAGACGGTTCTGTTCTCCTCTTTCTGTTGTCCTTGCTTAGGGTGGCACACACAGACACACAATGCAAAGACTAAGTCAATTTCTCTCCTTTTAATCTGCTTTCAGGTGTGATTTTTATATTGCCCACACCTGTTACTTGCCCCAGAAGAGTTTAAAGGAGCATCACATGCTTGAAACAATGTTATTTATCCACAATTTTCAAAGGGTGCCAACAATTTTGTCCAGGCCATTTTTGGATTTTTGTGTGTGAATGTTAAATTTGCTTTTTTTCCCCTCCTTTTTTGTTTTGTTCCAATACACACAAATGGAATAAACATGTATATAGCAAAACAAGTGTTAATGTAATACTTTTCTGTGAGAAATACTTGATTTTTTAGAAAATTTTCAGGAATGCCAACAATTTTGTCATTTAGACAGACAGACAGATAAGACAGACAGACAGACAGACAGACAGACAGATAAGACAGACAGACAGACAGACAGACAGACAGAAAAGACAGACAGATAAGACAGACAGACAGGCAGGAAGATGACAATGGTTCAATAGAGACATTCAGTAAAACATTCTGTAATGTCTAAACGTAAAACGTGTGGTTTCCTAGTTAAACGTGTCCAGAGTTCAAACATCGTCGTTACTTATTCACCTCAGAAACGCCGTCGGTGTGAAAACAATCACGTTCTGTGGTGAACTTGACCTACCACGTCCAGTCTGATTCCTCTCTAATTCGGGACGGAAACAAGATTCTTACCTGTTCCTCAGGTAACGGATGAAGTCCGGGTGGTAGATTTTGAACTTTTCTACAGTTGCATCATTTCCAAAGAAGGTCGGTGGACTGGAAAAAACAAAACCAGACATCTTTATCTCTCTCTCTAAAAGCACGTCATACCTAGAATTTGTTCTATTACATAGACATAGAATTTGAAATGCACACGCATAAACACGCAGACAGACGAGATGGAGGCGATAAGAGAGAGACAGATACAGATGAGATATAGAAATATAGATGAGAGAGAGAGAGAAAGGGAAGAGATAAAATCACTGAAAAAATCACTTTAGTTTGCCGAAAGAGACAAAGAGATAAAGAATGCGAGTGAGAGAGGAGGGATAGAGAAAAAGAAAAAATGAAGGAGAGTGCAAGAGAGAAAGAAAGAAAGAAAGAAAGAAAGAAAGAAAGAAAGAGAGAGAGAGAAAGTAAGAGAGCGAATGAGAAACAGAGAAAGCAAGAACGAGAGAGAAAGAGCAAGAGAGAAAGAAAGAAAGATAAATATAGAGTGGGAGAGAAAAGAAAGATTGAAAGAGAGAGAGAGTGAAGAGAAAGAAAGAAAAAAGAAAGAAAGATTGTGTGAGAGAGAGAGAAAACGAAAGATTAAATGTGAGAGAGAGAGTGAAGAGAAAGAGAGAATGAGACATGGGAAGAAAGAAAGAGAGAGAAAGATATTATGAGAGAAAAAAATGGGAGAGAATCAGAAAGAGAGTGAATGAGAAAGAGAGAAAGACAAAGAAAGAGTGAGTGAGAGGAGAACAAGAAAAAGAAAGATTGAAAGAGAGAGAAAGAGAATGAGAAATCGAGAGTAAAATAAGGAGTGAGAGAGAGACAGAGAGAGCAAAAGAGAGAGAAAGAAAGATTTAAAGAGAATGAGAGACAGAGAAAGAGAGAAATAGAAAAGTTAATTGTACGAGACAGAGATTAAACTGGGATTACTAGACGGGAGAAATGACAGGAAGAATGACAGGAAGAGAGTACAGACGAGGAAGAGGAATGAGAGCGAGATGAAATATTTGTGATAGATTTGTGCTTCGTTTGTTTGTTTGAGAGAGAGAACGCAAGAACGAGAAGGAAGAGAGAGAGAGAAGGAAAGATTGAAAGAGAGAAAGTGAACGAGAGAGAGAGAGATAGAAAAGTTAATTGTATGAGACAGAGATCATACTGACAATGACGCGTTTTTGTCATCTTTTCTTTTCTTTTAGTTTAAGAAGAAAAGAGAGAAAGAGGCAGCAGCGCAACTATAGGAAGACAGTACGGAAGAGGAATGACTTTTCGTTTGTTCGTTTGACTGACCTTTTGCTGCGTTCCGGACCCTTATCGATGGCGGTGTGTGTAGCAGCGGCTTTCATGAGGATGTAATCTCTGTCATGGTCCGGCAGAAAGATAAACCTGGTCTCCTGCAGACGAGGCATCATCACAGACACGCCCCCACGTCTGAGTCTGACGGAGATGAAGGATTGTAACCTCAAACTCCACCAGGCGTTCTTACCTCAGACAGCGGCGGACCCCTGTAGCCCACGCCAGCGTAGCTACGTATGGAGTTCCTCATGGTGTTGGTGGAGAAGGTGTAGAACGACGTTCGGGAACCCACGTCTGCTTCGAAACCCTTGAGAGCGGCTCCGTTCACTCTAAAGACGCAAGGCCGAGAAAACCGTGAGCTGCTGGTGTGAAGATGCTGGTGGTGGAATTACAGAGGTGTAAAGCGCTGGGAATCATTAAGTGTGGAGTAGCTGGAAACCACACTGGAGTGAAATGACTCTATTACCAGTTACCACTTGTCAACCTATTCCCAGAAGACTTGAGTAAAAGTGGTAAAATATCCTATTTTAAAAGAGCGTAAGTATTTTGCTTACTAAAGTTACTATTACGTTGACTTCCATTTAAGTTACTGAATTAGGTTCAAAAACACCAAGAAATGTATGTAGAAATTATACTTAACACCTTAAAGTTTCAAAATGGCAGAACAGAATAGACAAAAAAGAACAAAAAGTTGGTCTCAGTCAAACTCAAATTGATTGCTAATTCACAATCACGTGATTGAGCTGATAAACAGCGTCTAGTTCCTTCAGCATCCTGCAGATGGCGATATCACCTCATACGCCAGAGAAATTAACCGCGGTAAAAAAAAGTACAATCACAATGTAACAAGTAACGGTAAGTGTCCATTCAAATGTAGTGGAGTAAAGATACAGATACTCAATCACTAATGTAGTCTTAACTAATGTAGTCCTTTAACTTAATTCATTCCTTCCTTTGTCCTTTCTTTCTTTCTTTCTTTCTTTCTTTCTTTCCCTTCTTTCCTTTCTGTTGGCCTTCATTTTTTCTCTCCATCCTTCCCTCCTTTATTCCTATGCTTCATACCAACCGCTTATACTTAATTAATTCCATCCTTTCTTTATACTTCCTTCCTTACCTTATACTTCCTTCCTTCCCTTATACTTCATTCCATCCTTCCTTCATTCCCTTATACATCCATCCATTCTTCCTCCCTCTCTTCCTTTGTTTCCTTCCAGGTGCTAAACAACTTTATAAAGATAATGATTCTTTCCCCCAACTGTAGCAGAAGACCACTACTTGATCTTCTACTACATGGCTCATGCTTTGTATTTTCACATTTTTCAGAGTACAGAATTTTTACACGTTTCCGAAACATGGTCCAAAGGTTTATGCTAACAATGTAAGACACTAAATTGGGGACATTAAAGTTTTCTGAGTTACTGATCTTGGGACCTAATTGTAATAAACAAAATATAACAACAAAATCACGATGAGTGTAATTAATAAAATTAATGAACAAATGTAACTTTCTGAATGGAATCAAAAAGTATTAAAATCGTATTAATTATAATGTATTTATTTGATTTATATTATATAATATGAATAATTACAAATATAATAATATTAATAACAACAACAACAACAACAACAACAATAATATAATTATAAATAAATTATATAAAAAATATAATTATAAATAATGCATTATATTTATAATTTATATTTATTATATTTATATTAATTATACTCAGCAAAAAAAATTAATTAATATACACAAATGTTAAAACAAATCAACTTTTGGATTGTAATGAGTGGGTTACACTGAGTTTCCACACTGACCTGAAGACGTAGTGGTGTTGATCAATCTCCTTCCCTTTCCTGGAGCCTCTCAGTATTCCACCGTTCCCCACCACAGCACAGCGGATACACTGGGACTGGTTCTTCCTCTCTTCCCAGTCATCAAACATCAGCCCGTTGGCGCTGGTGTTCATGATCTGCAGCGAACTCTTCAACACTGTGAAAAAAGCAAGCCACATCAAATAAAATTAAAAATAAATAAAATCACCTTTTATTGTCACATCACCACAGCTTGTGAGCAAAAAAAGCACAGTTTTGTAAAATAAAAATATATAAATACGATACACAAAGGTAAACATTTAAATATAAATATGGATGAATTTCATTTTGTTGTTTCTCTTTCTCCCTCTCTCTCTCTCTTTCTGTCTCTTTCTATGTCTATCTCTCGCACTCACCCCTCTCTCTCTCTCCATCTCTCTCTTGCTTTTTCTCTCTCTATCTCTCTCTCTCTCTTGTTCTCTCTCTCCATCTCTCTCTTACTCTCTCTCTATCTCGTTCTCTCTATATTTCTCTCTCTCTCTCGCTCACTCTTGTTCTGTCTTTCGCTCTCCCTCTCTCTTTTTCTATCTCTCTCCCTCTTTCTATCTCTATCTCTCTCACTCACCCCCCTTCTGTTTGTCTCTCTCTCTCTCTCTCTCTCTCTCTCGTTCCCTCTCCATCTCTCTCTTGCTCTCTATCTCGTTCTCTCTCTCTCTTGTTCTGTCTTTCTTTCTCTCTATATATTTATATTTATATCTATATATACACATAAGGAAGTATAAAAGGTTATGTCGTTCTTTTCACGATGATCGAGAAAAGTTGTAATAGATATTTCCGCACAGCCGTACTGATATGTAAAGATTTTTACTAAATTTGGGCTTATTGAACTCAGATAGAATTCATTCACAGACTGAGATGTGGAAAACAAACTACCTCTAATCCCCTTCTTTTGATCGAGTCATACTGACACATTTTCAAAGTAAAAACAATGTTCAAATTTTCACTTTGAAACTTCTCCTGCTTGACTTATTTGGTGTAATCATCAAAAAAATAATATTTATTCAGGTGACATATTTGTAACATCACGCTACATGTTTATATTACAAAGATACGGTCCGGGTCAAATTCACCCGTGTTAAAAGTTAAAAATTAAAACATTTTATTTTATTTTATTCACTTTGAAACAGTGTAATCTACAAAACAAAATCATAAACAAAAAATGGTTCAGTTTGCACACATTTCTAACGCCCGCTACATGTTTTTGTTACAAAGATAATGTTTGAGTTAATTTGAACCTTCAGACAAAAAAGAAGCTGAAAAGAGACAGAAAAATAAAATACTATCTGTTTCTTTGCAACTATGAGACATACCTCTCTCTCTCTCTCTCTCTCTCTCTCTCTCTCTCTCTCTCTCTCACTCACACACACAAACACTATTTTGGGAAACATTTTGGTTTCTGACACATGCATAATAAAAGTCCCCCGGCTCAAATTGACTCACGAACATTTTTGATGTTCCTCTAAAACGAACTTAACAGAAGAGTTAAATACTTTATCCCTACATAATACATATGAGAAGGAATAGTTTAATTCGCCGTGAGCATGGGCGTGTAAAGGCGGACTGACCCTGGGCATCCACGCTGCCCCATCCGTGCGCTCCGCCGTAGCGTCTCAGCCGCTGATACTCCCGCGCGGAGAAGTGCTTCGCCCACTGGAGAACTGGAATCTTCTGCAAAAACATCTGGGCAAACTGGGTCTGCCTCACCCGCTTCCTGATGCTGCTGGGACACGTCTGTGAGGAACAACAACAGCCCTGTAATTGTGTGCTGACGTGTGTGTGTGTGTGTGTGTGTGTGTGTGTGTGTGTGTGTGTGTAGATAAAGTATATATTTATTAAGACATCACTGTATTTCAAAACAAGATAAAAGTCTTTTAACTGATAAATGCACATATATTCTACAAAGATGTACGATGATTCAAATCAGGGAATGAATGCATGGAATGCCAAACATGTATTAATGTACATCTGTACTGTAATTTAAATAAAATTTGGCCTCTGGCATGAACAGACTTTAACATCTGCACTGAAGATAGAGTGGCATTTTACAATTATATACATATATATATATATATATATATATATATATATATATATATACACACACACACACAGTATATATAATATATGTAAAAAAAAAAATATATATATATATATATATACGGTACACACATTTATACACTATACTAAACTTTACTATATATATGAACACTTTCTTACATTCTATAACCTTTAAAATAGTGCTGTGTCTTTCCTACATGATATATTTAACTGACAATTTTTAACAAACTATTCATGAAGAAAAACCATGAACATTTACAACGTTGCCCAAACTTTCGCGCCCACGGTGTGCATGTATACATGGTAGTTGCCATATTGACAATAACAAAAAAATAAATAAATATACACATACACATAATATATATAGTATAAGCATCACTTGTCCTATAGTTTATATCCTATATAAAGATATTTTATTTATATACTATAAATACTTTATACATTGCCAATACTGAAAATGACTTCTGGCTTTACGTGTCTGAGCTTAAGTGCAAAATCATTGTGCTGTTGCTGAATCAGCTTTCCAGACACAGACGAGAACTGGCCATCCACCAATCAGGCTTGTGGGAGGGGCTTCCCCATTACTGCAACATTAACAGCTGAAAGTGTTATTTAAGGCTATGTTTATTTACAGTGGGTGTAGTGTTATTTTTGTTATTGTCCATTTAAGCACAAGACACACACACACACACAC
>CM051500.1:3154963-3180876 GCA_028031935.1 Paedocypris micromegethes | reverse complement strand
GAGAGAGACAGAGAGACAGAAAAAGAGAGACAGAGAGAGACAACAAGTGAGAAAGAGAGAGAGAGAGACAGAAAAAGAAAGAGAGAGCAAATGTAAATGGGAAGCATTATTGTTCGTATCTTGGAAATGCAAGTTTTTAAATTTTGTCACTCATTTGATTCCATAGATCTGCTGGACGCGGTTGAAACCACAATAAAGCTCCTTGAACTTTGGCTGAAAACCAACAAGTCCTCAAAAACGTCCAGAACTTTCCATCCGTCCTGAAATCCCGAATGGTCACTAAACCTGTTCTTGAATGTACATTAAACCTCCTATTATGTTCAGGTCAAATTGACCCATTTTCAGAGTTTAAAGATAATTTAAAAATACTAATAAGTATTATTTTTCACTTTGAAACTTCTCCTGCTTGGCTTATTTGGTGTATTTATCATATGCAAAAAAATATAATGATTCAGTTGACATATTTGTAACCCCACGCTACATGTTTATGTTACAAAGGTACTGTTCGGGTCAAATTGACCTGTGTTAAAAGTTTAAAAGTAAAAATAAAACTTAAAAGTATTTTTTTCACTTTGACACTTCCCCTGCTTGTCTTAGTTAGCGTAATCTACATATAAACAAAAACATTTTCAGTTGACATATTTGTAACACCACGCTACATGTTTTTATTACAAAGACATCTCGGAAATTTTGTATTTTTATTCATATTTAATATTTTATCTTTATATCTTATTTTTATTGTATTTCTATTGTTTTTTTAACCTTTTTGGTATTTCCTTTGCACATTTTGAATAGCATATTTTATATTTATACCCTGTTTGATCGTATTTCTATTATTTATCTTTTTATTGCATCTCCCCTCTTGCACATTTTGTTGTATCTCCGCCATCCTTATGTTTAATGCTGGAACGACCAAAAAACACATTTCACTACATGTTGTACCACGTATAATTTGTATGTGACAAATAAAATTTGAATTTGAATTTCATAATGCTTGGACCAATTTGACCCTTCAGAAAAAATGGAAGCTAAAAAGATTCAGAAAGTTCAAATACTAGTTTTTTTTTTGCAACAATGAGACATAATACACCGCTGTCTCACACACACACACACACACACACACACACACACACACACACACACTGTATATGCATAATAAAAGACCCCCGGATCAAATTGACCAGCAAGCATTATTGACGCTCCTCTTAAAGGAACACAACAGGAGTGTTAACACCAAGCAGACTGCTTTCCTCCACCTCTGGGCTTTTCCTCCGAGCACGGTGGTATTAAAATGAGAAGTTTGCCCTTTAAAAAGCCTCGGGCAGCCACACCAGGATGCTGCTCCGCCTGACTGGCCTAATGGAGGACACCGCATCACTTAAGGAAACCAGACTCTCCCGAGTGAGTGCGGACCCCTGGAGACCTACTCACACACTACTCAAGGAGTTTCACTCCGAGACTCGTTTGTAATTCAGATTTGTGAAAGGAGTTTGTTCTCAGAGTCTCGTCTTCAGCAGTGACACGGACGACTGGTCGGAGCAGGAACGGTTTCTGGTGGAAACTCCGATCACATCTACCGGCTAAGAGTGAAATACAGACTGGATGATCACATTTAAAAAGCATTGCGTCAGATGGTGTTTATTTCTGATAAGATAAGGAACAAAAGTCAATAAATTGACTTCAAAAAAAGAAGACGCTGACTTCAAAAATGAATACAAAATCAGCAAATCAATCTGTCTGTCTGTCTATCCATTTATGTCTAAATGATTTGTGTGTAAAGCTATACTAATGTAAGTTTATTTTTATCAAAATTCATCAATTAACATTTGTATCCGGAGTTGAATATTCTACCTTTAATCAACCTTTGGCAAAAAGATTGTGCAAACAATGTAACTAGTCAATATTTCCATGTTAGTTAAAAAATTAGTCTCATTTATAGTTCATTTGTCCGTATGAAAATCCACTGATTTTACAAATTAATGATATAAATTACAAGTATCAAAATCATTTAATAAAGAATAAATATACAGATTTTACAATATAAAATATTTTTTTTTATCATTTGCAGACATTGGTCATGTGCAAAATAATTTATAGTAATGCATTTCATATTACTCTGTATATACTATTATAATTAATTATATATATATATGACAGTAAATTATATTTTCTGGCATGACAGGCACGGTGTCAGGTAAAACCTGAGAGGTTTTAAAGGGAAGCCCCTCCTTTCGCGTCATAAAGCAAATTTATGCCACTTTATTGGGACAAAATGGTTGTGTCCCAATTATCAGGAGTCGACTCTATACAACTTTGTATTGTCTAACATTTTAACAAGACTTTAAGTGTTAAAAGACTTTAAGACTACGAGGATTGCAATATAAATAGGGCTGTCAAAGTTAACGCGTTAACTCATTCAATTAATTTACACACAAGAGAGCCGTTTGATCTCGGTCAGATCAAATCTCTGTTAAAAAAAACGTCGCTTTAGATTCACAGGGATTAGATAAACAGACTGTGTTTACTTACACTTACATTTAAAAACAGACGTTCAAAGCTTTACTGTGTGTAGACACGTGTTTGATGTAAGTATTTATTAAGTTCCAGGCAGGGTGGCTCACCTGAGTGGTTTTAAAGGGAAGCCCCTCGGCCACGGCCCCTGGATCTGCAGGGTCACACACACCAGCAGCGTGATGAGCAGCAGGACCAGGAAGCCCAGCAGAAGCTTGCGGGGCAGATGGCCGGTCATCGCACTGCCTTCCTGGATCCCCACAACCAGCGTTCACCCCGAAAGCACATGAGGGTCCTGCTGGCATTTAATTGGCTCATGCGGAGGTCCGGCCCTTCTCACCCGGGACTTCGCCTGAGGGCCAGAAAGAGAGACGACATTAGACACACGGTTGAGTTTCCACACTAATCCTCTTTTAATTAAAAGGTCCAGGAGGAGAAGATCCTGGTTTCACCCTCAAGACTCCTTTTTTCTTGGAGGTGAACGATGTAGATATCACGGACCGAGTCGGAAACATTTAGAATTTCACTTTAAACATCCCTCGAGTCACTTTTTCTGTATTTTGTATTTTTCCTCTCTTTAGTGTATTTTTATTTTTTTATATTTCATTCATATTTTATCTTGTATATGTATCCTGTATTTTTGTATTTTTCTCCCGTGTTGTATTTTTATCTTTTGTATTTTATTTTTATTTTAGTTTTATCTTATCTCTATTTTTACTGTATTTGTTTTGCTTTTATCTCTTATCTTATTGTTTTGTACTGTCTGTCACCCCCCACTATGTTTACATGCCGGACGATTGCTAAATACATTTCACTTCACGTTGCTGCAAAATAATTGTGTATGTGACAAAAAGTTGAATGTAAACATGTACAGATGTACAGAGAGTATGACATGTCGTTTTTTTTTTTCTTTTACTTTTTTTTTCTTTCACGCAAATAACCGTACAAAACAGTATTTTACAGACAAACATTATCCCCCCCCACCCCTACTCCCACCCCACATTCGCCCCAATTGAAACGGTTGAATACCTGATTAAATTAACACAATTAAAATAATTAAATTACATTTTTGAATTTGATTTATGATGTCTTTACCCGAGTAACACTTTTTACTTCAGTGCAAAATTCATGTTGCGTTTCTATATTGTTGCATATTTTATTATATTTTTGTTTTTTTTTTTCCGAACATTCTTATTTATTTAAGAATTTGTGGTACTTTTGCTTTCATATTACAGTTGATATATTATAGTGTCTAATTCTATATTAATCAATGTGTTTATTATTCAAGACGTTTCAATTCTATTCTATTCTATTTTATTCTATTCTATTCTATTCTATTGTCACAGATCCGTTTTGTTACCCATACTGGTATGTCACATTGGGCCTAAAAATCATAGGTTTCAAACCAGTTTCAAAAATGTTCCTTATATGAAGATAGGTAAAATTGACTGTTTTAAATAAATTTCTACAATACAAATATTTCAAAACTGACCTAATTAGCAACATTTCAACATAAGTATACATTATTGCTTTTCTCATTTTGCTTTTCTATATTATTGCATGGTTTCATCTTATAATATTCTGTATCCTTGCATTTTATTTGAACATTCTTGTATATTTATTGAAACAATTGTGGTACTTTTACCTTCATATTATATAAAATGACAAAAAATGTTCCTTATATTGAAGATAGGTGTGTGTGTGTGTGTGTGTGTGTGTGCGTGTGTGTGTGTGTGTGTGTGTGTGTGTGTGTATACACCGCATATATAGACCATTAAAAAAGTCCATTTCACCTATCTTTAATATCAAAACTGACTTTCCTAGCAACATTTAGCAAAAAAAGTTTTGCTTTGCATCACAATACATGCCAACTGCATTAAAACAAATAACACTTCCTGTTTGGGAGCATTTACAACAAACTACAAAAACTGAACAAAAGACCCATGTGACATATACTGTATGTTACCGCGATTTGTCCGTAACTACTTTGAAATGTGATATAGAGCGTGTTATCAAAGCGTCGGAACGGTTTAACGTGTTGCGAAATGACCTGTGGTATCCAAAACAAAGCCTTTTGAAATTAGCCGCCTTGAAATCTTTTGAAATGTTTTTTGGAGTGGAGAGCTCATTGAGGTCGTTAAAGTCACATGGTCATCACAGCAAGATGTTTAGTATAGTGATACGTAATAGTTACGTTCAGATATAAAACGTTATAAGGACGAGAATGATAAATTCAAAGTGTTTGTTACACCAACGTCTCCGTGGGCTCTTTTGGATTAAATAACAGCCGTAATTATAGTTATATTATAGTTATATTTATATAACGTGCCATTAAGACTTGAGGATTGAAGAGGACGAGGCAAAATAGCCAAGCCATTTTCCCAAAGAAGGGCAAAAGCCTGTGACGTCCCGGGAAAAGCTGTTTCCTGGACCTGGAAAGTATTTCCAGTCGGACTCTTGTTGTTCGTAGAAGAGTGAATCATTCGTCGGCTGATGAGAAAATCATGGAAAAATCACTCTGCCGTCTAAAAACAGTCTAGAAAATCCCAATGGGACGAATCCTGAAGTCCTAATCACGCGTCATAACGCAAATTTGAGCCGCTTTATTGGGGCAAAATGGTCGTGTTCCAATTAACACGGGTCCACTGTATACAACGTTGTATTGTTTATCATTTTTACAAGACTTTAAATGACACTTTTTAGCATTTACTGAAAAAAGAAAACGACAAATGTTGACTAGAAGTCGAACCCTTGGCCTTCAGTGTTGCTAACACACTGGTTGTCAGGGGGTGTTCTTAATTGTTATAAAATAAATACAATAACATAAATACATATTCATATATGTATAAATGTAATCGCTTAAATGATATTAAAGGAATAATTACCGTCGTTGCACAAGTGTATGTATTGAAGCGCGCATTCGCCTAGTGCAATGTAGGAAATTCTCCCGTGCAGGACAGAATTTTAGAGCAGCGGTTCATCGTACCTTCTGGGTTTATGAAACCTGAACGGACTGAATCTGTTGACGCCGGTTCCGTAGCACCTGGTTCGAGTTCGGCTCACTGAGTTGTGATCGAACTCGCGAGTTCACACGCGTGCACGCTCTTCGACAAAGTCATCCTCTATGGATCGACGAATTGACGAGTCACGATATCGAACAACGCGAGAATCCACGAGATTGAAAATATGCGGTACAAAAAAAATACGTATTGAATGGAGGCGGAGTCTGAGGTTTAATGATGGAATATGCATAATTTCAAACGTTTGCTGTACATTGAAAAAGCAATACAGCAGGGAAAAGGTATTTCGAATTGTTTTCTCATATGGTCTTTACAGTCAGAATTCTGACTTTATAACGCACATTCCGAGAGAAAACATTTTTACGTGACCTTTATGAAGGATCATCTAAATGAAAATAATATGGCTTGGCAGAAAATAACTGACAGAGTAAAAGTGTGACTATTAAATGGTATTGAAATGAAGTGCCTAAATTGTGATGGACCCAATCACAGAAACCCTGAAAAGGAAAAAAAAACTGTACAAGGGAAATTGTGTGTGCGCGCATCTAAAAATGTCAAACCTGAATTTTTTCTTCCTGTACAACACACATTTGTGTTGGGGATTTCGTAGTTTTATTACACACCCATGATTTGTGAGGGTTGGAAGAAAAGGCTAAAGTTTGTTACAAATGAACAATTTTTTTTTAATGCGAACTTTCTCCAGATACAAAAGAAATTCACATAGTCTATAAAGACCAAACTGTCCCAAGCCAAAAACCATTGATAAAAATACTACTACAACAAGAACACAATAAAAGGTATAAAAATAATTAACCAAAGAGATGGTTCACTAAACCATGTCTTCAATCTTTTAAATAAAACGAAAAGCGTCGTAAGATCAGTCTCGCCTCCAGTACAAACGACAATGATTATATATTAGGGCTGTCAAAGTTATCGCGTTAACGCATGCAATAATTTCAAATGTCAATTTGCATGAATTAATTTTAACGCATTGACGCTGTTACACCCAAGAGAGCAGGGCTCGTGTCACCAGGTGCGGCTCATTATGATCAGCAGCGCACAGCGTCAACAATGTTTCATGTTAGAGTGATAAGTATTTATTAATTTACAGTTTGTTTTCAGCTGACAAAGAGAAGGCAAAACGCGCTTCACGTTTTAGTTTTATTAATATTATTATTACTTTTACAAAAAACACAAGGTTCTGTTTTTATTAAGAGTGTAACCTAAAAAAATAGGTACTTCAAACTTTCAATTGATGTATAACACTTATATGTAAGACCAAAATGACTTTTTTGTGTGTTTTATCTTGAAAAGTGTGACTCGACCTCAGAGGGTCAAAGAAAATATATTGCAAATTGAGCAAAAATTATACTAAATTATATTACAGTATGTAATTGAGTGTTTATTTAGCGTTGAGTTTACATTAATTGACAAATTACACATTATCTGGATATTACAAGCTTCAGTCGATTCATTATGATTAATCGTGATTAATTTAAGGGAAGTGCGATTAAATTAGTAAAAAATAATTAATCGTTTGAAAGCCCTAAAAATAAAAAAGTTTTTCATGTCCCCTTGTTCATGTGCAAATCACCAACAGTAAACGTACGTACGAACAAGCGGTGTTTGACCACAAACAACCCTAAAGTTTCAAATAGCAGCCAACACTTTCTGATTCCATTTGTCCACTTGTGGGAAAGCTGAGGGCAACTGTGGCCTAGACAGTTGGATCTGCTACGCTGGCGTTGCCGGTTCGGACAATCTTACCACACGCAAAAACACAATCCAAATAAGCGACTGAGCTTCTCAAATTCTGAGAAAAAATTCCTCCAACTTTCGAAAAATTCCAGCCACACCGCAGCCTGAACAGAACACAAAGTCAACTAATCCATAATCCCTCTTCCACACACACCTCTCAACTTCTGCTAATCTCTTAAAAACGGCCCAAAAGATGCTGTGCTAAACGAAAAAAGAGAAGAAGAATAAGAAAAAAAAAAAACCCCACTCCTCTCCTCAAAAACAAACGTTTCACTCACGAGTCACGTCAAAACGCACCTGGAGAGCAGCACTTCTCAACAAAAGCACCAGTGCGAATCAAAGCCAGTCCAGAAGACAATGAGCGTGAAGAAAGAAGGCGACAAACACACGCAGAGAAACAAGAAGGTCTCGTACCTCCGAAAGAAAACTCCTGTCAAGTGCTGAGAAGAAGAGAGCAGAGGAGGCGGCCCTATTGTGAAATGACTAACAGCTGCTAGCAAATGGTCAACTCCCCTTCCCCCTCCCCCTCCTCCTCTTCCTCCCGAGAAAGGCAGAAAATGAAAGGCAGGGTTTGTGTGATAACAGAGCAGTGACTTCACCACAATGCGGAGCCGCGACGGGAAAAGAACTGCATTTTCGGCATTGCGCTCCAGAAGAAGACGACGTGCAGTGACATGCAGGGTTCAAAGAGCCCGATGGTCTGCTTTATCAGAGCCGAGCTTATCTCCACACATACTTGACGGTTCCTCCTCTTCCTGGCCTTGAGTCGGGGGGTGGACTAAACCGTCACATGAGGCTTGAGGAGACCTTGGCTTCAGGTTCAGAAGAGGCTGGAGAAACCTGACAGATGAGGAGAGACTTTAGAGCTTTGTGTTCACACGTCGAGGTCGTGAGGAACGAGAGCTCGGCCCAGGCAGGAAACACGTGAGCGTGAAGAGCAGCTCTGGAGAGGAAGTGGTGGAATGAAAGGGTTGATGCTCCTAAAAACACTGGAAGAGAAACGCCAACGTCCAAAAAAGTCGACTTCCGTGACGCGAAGCGCGAAAAGTCGAGAGCGGTGGACATGAGTGGACGGAAATAATGTAGATTTTATTCCACGTATTAACCCTCCTGTTACGTATCTTCGTTTCAGAGGAGCATCAATAATGTTCACGGGTCAGTTTGACACAGGGGACTTTTATTATGCGTATGAGTGTCAGAAACCAAAAAGAGCCCTGAAACAGTGTGTGTGTGTGTGTGTGTGTGTGTGTGTGAGTGAAGAGAGAGAGAGAGAGAGAGAGAGAGAGAGAGAGAGAGAGAGAGAGAGAGAGAGAGAGAGAGAGTGGTGTATTATGTCTCGTTGCAAAAAAACTAAAATTATTTGATCTATCTGACTCTTTTTAACTTCTATTTATCAAATTGACCAGAATATTATCTTTGACGTTACTAATGTATCAACTGAAACATTTTTTATTCATATGTAGATTACACTAACTAGGACAAGGAGAAGTTTCAAAGTGAGAAAATTTTTAAGTACTTTTTATTTTATTAAAAACCTTTAACACGGGTCAATTTGTCTCAAACAGTATCTTTGTAACTGTAAACATGTAGCATGATGTTACTATATATGAACTGAATAATTTTATATAATAATTACGCAAAACAAGCTAAGCGGGAGAACTTTCAAAGTGAAAAGATGCTTTTAAGTTATTTTTTTTTTTCAAATATTTTCAAACTTTGAAAAAGTGTTAATTTGACCCGAACATAATTGGAGAGTTAAAAGCCTGGTAATACCTGGTTAAAACTAAAATATTTCAGTTCTGACAAAACTCCGAATTATCCATTTTCTGCTTTTACTTTTACAGTACTTTACTTCTCGAAGACACGCCCCTGGACTTCTGATCAACCAATGACAGAACAGACAAACACTGGTGAATATTCACAAAATAAATGTGACTCTTCAGATTAGAATATTTATGTGTAGAATCACAGCATTAATTATTCAATTATTTCACAGATTCATTTATCTCAGACACGTTTGCCAACATAAACATGCCTGAGATGAATCTTTGAAAAAATAAAAAAAATAGACACTACGACTATGATTGATTTAATAATTATTAAAATTTAGTTATTTGAGTCTACATCCATTTTAAACCTACATTATTGCGGAAAATGCCGGACCCCCACATTGCTGCTTGCATCTGTACTGGTTTCTGTCTTTCCATTATATTGAAGATAAAATGAAAAGATATATTTAAAAAAAAAAACACACATTTTCTGTGCCAGAAGACTGGAAATAACATCGTGCCACATTGACTTCAAATGTCTCGTCTTGATTCATAATTCTGCACAAATAAACACTTAATGCATAAATGTTGGAAATAATAATAATAATAATAATAATAATAATAATATTAAAGAAAACTCAGGCAGCAAATGTAATTTCACGATTTATTTTCTTACATTCAAGTGAAAATTCTATCAACCAGGCTAAACAAAACACAGGATTCAGCTACACACACACACACACACACACACACACACGACACTACACAAAATACAAAACGCCAACGAATGATCCAGACGCGAATGTGAATCATAAAGGTCAAACGCGACGCCTGGAGAAGCGATTAAACATCACCGCGGGCACGGGCGAGTGGCACGATGCCCCCCAAAACACCCCGAACCTCTCGTAACCGTCAGAAAAGGTTCCCAGAACGCTTGTGCTTCACAAAGAGCGACTTACACACTAGTGTGATGCAACAGCGACACATTCATTGTGAATTTTATGTCGCCAGACTGCTCGAAAAAAGGCACGTTCTCTCTAATCTCCAAAAAAAGGATTCAACGCAGAAGAAATCGAATTTACAACTGCGTTATAAGACACGCAATGATAATATACCGCGTTTTACACTCCAGTCGTCACGGTAACGTACAGTACAGACCAGCTCTACTGTCCATCAAACTTCTTCCATCTGATACCTTCATCTCTTCACCTTCCTTCATCCCTCGCTCCTAAACCTCCTCAATCCGTCTTGGTGCATTCTATAGTGGTGGGCGAATCGATGGAGACGATGAGAAAAGGCAGTTGTGTCGTTCAAAGACTTTCATTTGTATTTTTGTATTGATATACTATCAATATTGGGTCGAAATTGAATCGAAAATCAAAAAGTCTAAATATCGATATTATGGGTTTTTTTTCGAAACCAGTCATATTCATTTCAATTAAAATCCAATATTTAAAATGAGCTTGCATACATTGCTTTGTCTTACGCAGCACCGATGAGGGACCAATAAAGGTTGAATTATTATAATTATTATGATCAACAGTTCTCGTCATTGGGCTTTTTGTTCCTATATTATTGTTTAGTGTACGCGTTTCATAGTGTTTTTCTGTACTTAAATATATTAATGTTATTCTTGTAATTTCCCTGCAGGTGGCATGTTATGTGTATAGCAATTATATATTTTTTCCATTTATTTTATTTTGCACAACCTTTTTGTTGTTGCTTCTTTCTTTTTTTTTCTCTTTGCTGTTTGCATTTTTGCCTCACTGTTGTCTTTTAAATTGTCCTTATTCGTTTTTCTGTTAAAAACTCTTTGCTGCTGCGCACAAAAAAGTCCTCTAGTGGGATTATTAGTTAAGTCTTATCTCATCTCTTATAATTTTTCATATTTGAAAACTGTCATTTGTTAACCTCACACATGATTAACAGGCACTAAGAAGCATATCACAGACGTATACAGATCGAGCTAAATTGTGACGTCCCCAAATGCGAGAAAGTAAATGTAATTTATATGGTGTGCTAAAAATAAGAAAGTATCGATATGGGTGACATTGGCCTGTATTTATTTGGTATCGGATCAATATAAAATTCTGCGATATGGCCCACCACTAGCCTTCAAACCCTACCTACCTCTCTCCTCTCAAACAAAAACTTCCTCAAGCCTTCCTCCTCCTCCTCTTTACCTTCCTCACTGATGTCCTTCTTGACATTTAGATGAAGCCCCGAGGGCAGCGGGACAAAGAGCGTCTGTGGGACACAGAAGAACGACTGTTGTAATGGGGCTGCGGCCTCTGATCTCTGATGGGAAGGGTTAAGTGAGGGGTTCGGTTTCAGAGCCACGCCCCCTGAGTCCGGTCCACTAGTCCCCGCCCACTTCCTGGCCACCAAGAGGTCACGTACTGGCGGATTCATCTGGGACAAATCAAGTAAAGCGGTTCACGCGCCGATGAATCTCGCGCAATAGAAAACTACTTCCTGTGATATTTACACACACAGACACGGTTTTATGGTGGAAAAAAAAACTAATCGCAAAAAAGCAACTATGAAAAGTAAAAATCGTGTTAATATTTGCACTACTCATTTACTAAAATACTAAATCTTTGACTAAAATGAACTACAACAACTCTTGGAAATAAACGTAAAAAAAAATAATAATCGTTTAAATTATTTAAAAAAATAGACATTTGCACCAATTAATAATAATAGTTAACAAATAATTAAAGCATTATTTGCACCGGTAAGGATCAAACGTTTTTGTGAGATTCACCCAGCGGCTAAAATCCAAAAGGCCCGTTTTTTTTCTGTTTTCCGGCAGGTAAATCCCAAAAATCCCTGACGCAAACTCTCAAACATTCAGTCTTTTTGTAAACAGCTTCTTCTATTTCCGGGTCACGAGGAGATGGAGCGTCTTTGGGCCTGAAGGCGAACCAAAATCCAAGAGCCCATCCCAAAAAAAAGACCAAAACACAATTCCAAAACCTAATTAAAAAAAAAAAAAAAACCCCGAAATGTTTCGTCGAGCAAGAGGACGGTAAAAAAAAACACCGTCTCATTTTCCCAACAGCTGCTTCCTCTGTTGCTCCAGGAGCGACTCCAGATGATCCGCTCTCTTCACGGCAGCCTGGAAGTCAGAGGAGAGAAGGTGAGGACCAGAAGAGCTGATGATCTGCAGATCTTTCTCCCGGGCGTGGCTTTACCTCGCGCTGTTTCCGCAGGTTACTGACGGTTTCGTCTTTCTTCAGAATGGCCGACTTCACTCTAGCAGAGACCAGCAGATCAGACCAACAGCCTCAATGCTGAGGAAAGCTCTAGAACCTTCTTCTCACCTGTGGTGGACCTCCGCCAGCTCCTCGTCCTTCTCTCGGTTCAATCGTTCCTGCTCCAGGCGCGCCCGAGATTTGGCCTCCGACACCTCCAAAAGCAACATTTTATTTACTATAAAATTGTATTATATTTTATTGTACATTAAAGGGGTAGTGCAATATTCAGCAGTAAAAATTAACAAAAGAACATTGCAAAAATACACATGAAAAAACAATACAACAAAATAAAATACGACACAATAAAGATGTGAAACTACAATAAAATACGATAAAGATGCAATAAAAAGAAAACAAGCTGTAAGTGAGGGTAAAGAGACCAGAGTGTCCAAGAAGTTTAAAGTGACCAGAAAATCAAGCTAAAGTGTCGGAGAATAAAGTGACTCATGTGCAGACTGAGAAGTGATAAGTTAAAAGATAAGATGATATAAGTGATAAGAGCATGAGAGTGAAACTGACCACCGTTCAAAAGTTTGGGGTCACTTAGACAGTTTTGTGTGCTCCGTGAAAAGTCGCACTTTATTTTCAAAGAACAAGGATAGACTGTGGAGTTTCACGTGAAAGTTCTCTATTTCAGGCCATTTTGAGCGTCTGATTGAGCCACAAATCTTCTTTAACCAGCTAAACAGTTTCCAGCAGCGCTGACATGATCAAACAAGAGTTTTACAATCATCCATTATCCTTCTGACACCATTAGCAAACACATTACCATTAAAACACTGGAGTGACAGTTGCTGGAAATGTTCCTCTAGACACTTATGTAGGTATTGCACTAAAAAACCAGACATTTACAGCTAGAATAGTTATTTACCACATTAGAAATGTAGCGAGTGAGTTTCTGATGAGTTTAACGTTTTTTTCATTGACAATAACACTGCTTTTCTTACAAAGATAAGGGCATTTCAAAGTGACCACAGACTTTTGATCGCTAGTGCAGGTGCTGGTTCAGACTCCGTACCTCCACCTTCATCCTTCTGTTTTCTTCCTCCATCTCCATCATCCGCTGTGCAAACTCCTGCCGGATCACCTCCGTCAGGCCGTGTCGCTCCTCAGATAACTTCTCGTGGGACTGTGAGAGAACAGAACACTTAGGATCGTAATCCCGTGGTAAATTACTACTGGTCAGAGGTGTAAAGAGCACCTAAAAAACCACACTGGAGTAGAAGTACAAAGTACAAAGTGTAAAAATGACTCCTGTACAAGCTCCAAGTCACCAATTTCAAGAAGACTTGAGTAAAAGTCATTAAGTATCGTATTTACTCGAGCATAAGTAAAATTTCAAGAATGTGGGAGGCTTGACTTATAGGTGCGGTCTACCGAAGTATAAAATATAGCAACTTATAAGCGAGTTTAAACAGAATACCACAATCGCACAGCTGAAGTGTGTGTGTGTGTGTGTGGGTGGGGGGGGGTTGACTTCTAAACGATCGACTTATAAGCGACTAAATAATTTTACTCCAATTTTAGTACAATTCTTTCATGTATGTTTTGTGTATATGGTTTCACTTTTTAGATCGTGTTCTCAAAGAAAATTACCATCTTAACGAATTAACCAGACTAATGTTTTCAACTATATGTATTCTCTCTCTCTCTGTATTCTCTTTCTCTTTTTTCTCTATTCTCTGTCTGTCTTATCTCTCACTTTCTCTATACTGTATATGCATTCTCTCTCTTTGCTCTTTATCTCTTTCTTCTCTCTCTCTTTGTCTCCATCTCCTTTGCTTTCTCCATCTCTTCTCTCCTCTCTGTCTGTCTTCTTTTTCAGCCCTTTCTCTCGCATTATGTATTTTCTCGTTCTTATGTATTGATCTCTTGCATTCTCTTTGTCCACTTTTTCTGTCTTCTCTCACACTTTCTATGTACCCCCCCCTCTCTATGTACTTTGTCTCTCTAAATGATCACTTGCTCTCTCTCTCTCTCTCTCTCTCTCTCTCTCTCTCTCTCTCTCTCTTTCTCTCTGTCTCTCTATTTATTCTGTCTATGTAAACAATCTCTCGCCGTCTTCTCTTTCTTTCTCTCTGTCTCTCTATTTATTCTGTCTCTGTAAACAATCTCTCTGTCTTTCTTTCTTTCTTTCTTTCTTTCTTTCTTTCTTTACCTCTGTCTCTCTATTCTGTCTCTCTAAAAAATCTATCTCTCGTCTTCTCTTTCTTTCTTTCTCTTTAAAAAATCCATCTCTCTCTCTCTCTCTCTCTCTCTCTCTCTCTCTCTCTCTCTCTCTCTGTATTCTCTCTAAATAATCTCTCTCTGTCTCCTCTTTCTTTCATTGCTACCAGTGTGGTGGTGACCTGTGTGAGGTGGCTGATCTCCTGCTCTCTCTGCCTCAGGAGCGACTGCAGTCGGATCAGCTCGGTCTCGGCGTCCAGATGTTTGGCTCTCAGCTCCTGATGTTTCTGCTGAGCCGAACGCTCCGAACGCTCCAGCTCCTTCAGCTCCGACTCGCACTTGTCCCTCACGCGCTTGATTCTGCACACACCCGTGGTGTAAAGTACTTGAGTAAATGGACTTCAGTATTTTTGGCTACTTTGTACTTGTACTGAGTATCAAACATAAAAGCAACTTTGTGATATCGCCATCTGCAGGATGCTGAAGGTACTGGATGCTGTTTATCAGCTCAATCACGTGGTTGTGAATTATCAGTTGCACTTTCAGGTTTGACTGAGACTGACTTTTGTCTTCTTTTTTTATCAGTTTTGTTCTGCTGTTTTGAAACATTGAGGTGGTTGAATTTTACTTCAAGAATAGAAAATAAAATCTAGATTCCTGCTTTTTATTTGTTATTTGTCCGTATTAATTTATACTCTAGTTTCGTCTCTAGATGGATTCCTCTGTGACTGAAAATGCGTAATTTGCTAAAAATGGACCGTGAACGTCACGTCGTGTCAAACACTCCGATTTGTATAATTCCTATCTTCCGAGACAAAATACTCACTTGTCCATCTGTCTCTCTCTCTCCGTATGTCTGTCTATCCATGAAACAAAATATCTTGCAGTTACCAATCACACTTTACCGTATAATTCCACTTCTTCTGTTTTAACGTTTTCTTATATTCTTATTGTTAATGTCTCAATTTCAATAATAATCCACTAAAATGTAAATGATACATTTTGTTTTTATTGCAATTGTATTAATTTATTAATACTTTAATAATTATAATTTTAATTGTGCATTATAATTAAACATTAAATGATATGATCTGACAATCTGCAATTAAAAGCATATAGCCATACAATAACTTTCTTAAACGTGTTCTTTTTATTAATTTTTATTATAATTAATTTTATTAATTTTATTATTATTTTTACATGTTAAATAACATTTGTAAACAATTTTTTCCAAAAGACATTTCTAATTTCCCAGTAAAAGTTCGGGCTGCGTTTATCTGGAGATTGTGTGTGTGTGTGTGTGTGTGTGTGTGTGTGTGTGTGTGTGTGTGTGTGTGTGTGGTGGGCGGGGCTCAAACAGGAAGAGGAAACCCACCGGCTGTCAGCCACTCGCTCACACTCTTCTCTGGCTGCTCGCGTCTCTTCCTCCAGTTTGCGAATGACCATCTCGATCTCTTTGTCTCGTCCTCGTCTCGCCTCATCTCTGATCTCACGCTCTCGGCCCAGCAGCCACACTTCCTGTTCCACACGGCAAACTTTACTTTACATTTTACACTCATTTGGCAGACGCTTTTATCCAAAGGGACTTACAAAAAGAGGAGCAAGTGAAGCAATTTGTCTACAATAGGCTACAGTAGATGTCTACACAGGCTATATAGTAAAACTTACTAGACAGCATGACAGTCAGTGAACACAAAACAAATATATATATATATATATTTTTTTTTTTTTTTAATTAATTTATTATTTTTATTATATTTTTATTTTATTTTATTTTATTTATTTTTATTTTTTTCATTTATACAAACATCACGTCAGGTCACTATAGACACGCTTTAAACACACAACCTGGGACCAAATGTCATTTTTTTACTCAAAATGTTGTACTAAAATGTTGTACTGTATACTTATTTATCACATTTTCTACATATTTAGTGGTTTAATAACTTTGTTTTGATTCATTGATTTGCAGGAATTAGGCAAGGCCACACAAACCTGCGGGTAAAATGTGAGGAATTCTAAGCATTATTATTTATTGATTTCAAATAATAATTACAAGTAATAGAATAAAGGCTGTTTAAGACAGAATCAAAATTTTTTAAATTGCAATGAATGTAAAATTATTTTAAAAAAGAATAAAAAAAAAAAAAGAATATTAACTCTGCAGATACAGTATTAAATAAAACAATACAGTATAATACAGTACAATAAAATAAAAACAAATAATACAGTACAGCATAAAACACATTATAAATACGTACATTAAAAAATTGGTTGCTATTAAATTATTAAAAACACATTTTTAACACCAGAATAGCTTACATATGTCATAGAGAATGTACATTTATTTATATTATTTATACGTAAATAATATAAATATCTTCAAATCAGCTGATGAAACCCAAAAATTACCATCAACTTGTTTTCTAAAAACACATTTACTGTTTCAATAATTTTATAAAGTGAGTGTAGAAACGCTTTCCTTGACTTTGATTACAATCACCAACGTATAGTTACACTATTTTACAGTATTTAAGCATTTGCTACTAATGCTGCTACAGTATACGCAGTTACAGTAACTATAGTAACAGTAGTTTACGCTCCTCCACCTGCTTTTGATTAATGTTTAACTCAGTAGGCAGTCGTGCAATAAAAGCGATAAATCAACGTCAGAAGATAATAACACAATAAACCTTTACAAACGCCACATGACGTCTTTCTGGAGTCCAGAGACATCTCACACAAACACCGTCAACTTTAAAGAGACACACAAACCTCTTTCTTCACGTAGTTCTCTTCCCAAGCCTGCTTCTCAATCTCCATCTGCTCCTTTAGGGCCTTCATTTCCACCTGACCAACCACACAGACACGTTTAGTGTCAGATTGGATTTCACATCACCGTCCTTCAGTTATTAGATTCACGAAAAACAAACGTGCAGATGCTCCATTACAGCTCAAGAAAAGGCTTAATGTCATTTAAAGCTGGTTTCTAGTTTGGTTTTTCCGAAGCAGACTGGATTAAAATAACGGCGTGTGTTTTCTTTGCCCATTTATTACATGGCTATTACTGTATTACTGTATTCAGGGTTGTTACAGTTTCCGAAATTCAAACTCAAGAGCTTTTAAAGCCCTTTCACGGACTATTTTCCAGGTTTTCCAGCACCGTTCAGTTTTGGTAAATATATATTTAAACGTCTGCTTACATACAACCAAAATGAAACTTTGTCATTTTACTCACATTTAACGAGATATTGGTCAATATTACAGTAGTTTATGTTCAGTAAATATGAAACAACAATGATAAATAAATTATGAATTATAAAATGAACAAAATGCACAAATGACTAAATTTTTTTTTCTTTAAAAATATATTTACAAGGATAATACATTGCTTTTTATTTGTTTCCTTTAGCAGCACAGTTTTTAGCATTTTTGTTGTTGTTTTTTTTCTATTTTGACAATTTTTTTTAATAACTGTTATGTAACAGGTCTTTACTACAGTTATTATGATATTTTACCATATTGTAAAAAGAAGTGTCTAAATTTACTAGGGCTTGGAACAGATTCGGACATTTACAGATTGATTGAATATTGCAGCAAAGGATCAGCCTGAATTTGCATAATTGCTGATACTCACTAGGTCTTATTTTCAGGGTAGCTCTTATATTATACACATTATGCTTTTTGAATAAGACATTTTTTCATATCAGCGTATAAATTACACATTTTTAGTTTTTTACGAGTTGGTCTTATATTATAAAGTGGAAGTGAGTGAACCACACGTTTTTTTCCCTTCACAAGTAGGTCTTATATTTCAGAGTGAAAGTGTGTGAGAGAAGCCTCTAGGTCTTATATTCAGGAAAACACTGGGTTTACCTGGTGCCGTCGCTCCTGCTCTTCTCTTATTCTCTCCATCTCTTCTCTCAGCACTCCCAACGCCATAGAGCTGTTCTCCTCCATCTGTTTCTTCAACTCCTCCAGCTCAGCGTGTTGCCTGCGGCGTACAAACAAGTCACGGAGAACATCAGTGTCATTCCTGAACAAATTTAGATGATGAAGGCTTAGAAGGACATGAGTATTTTGAATTTGAAATTTGAAAGAATTATGTATATCTTTATATTTCACGTACAAAACCTAAAAAGAACTTCAAAATGTCAGGTACTGTACCTACATATATACCTTCAAAATTACTGTACCTCAAAATGTCAGGTGCTGTACCTACATATATACCTTCAAAATTACTGTACCTCAAAATTTCAGGTGCTGTACCTACATATATACCTTCAAAATTATTTTTCTCAAAAATTCAGGTACTGTACCTACATATATACCTTCAAAATTATTTTTCTCAACATTTCAGGTACTGTACCTACATATATACCTTCAAAATTATTTTTCCTCAAAATGTCAGGTACTGTACAAGAATCAGTTGTTACTTTTAACAGACGATTGAAGAAAGAATTTATAATAATTGTTCGGTATTTCATGTACTGTACCTGTATGGAACTTCAAAATTCCTTTTCTCGAAATTTCCACAGTAACATCTCTTGAAAATAGACACACATGAACTAAACATGCACAGGTTGTATGTGTCACAAACTCTTCCGGTTTTCTCCGTGATCGTTTCTCTGTTTGTTTCTTCCGGTCCAGCAGTTTCTCAGCTTGTAATCATGTTCTGAATATATAGCACCGGCTCATCACTTTAATCTTTGCCAGATTGTCAGGTCATTATGCCATCAACCAGTCATCTTGAATCTTGCCTTTCCTTGACTTTGCCTTCCCTGCCTTGTTTTCCTGTTTTTGCCTGTACTGTGTCGTTCTGATCTCCGTGTACTGACCTCTGCCTGCCTGACCAAGTTTCGGAAATAAAAGCCTGTTATTTATATGTTATATATATGTGTGTGAGAGTGTGTGTGTGTGTGTGTGTGTGTGTGTGATGCTCCACCTGCTGGCCAGCTGTGAGACGCGCTCCTTCTCCTCGGCGAGCTCCTTAAGCAGGCGTCTCCTCTGCTGCTGCAGCACGTTCTCCTCGTCCTCCAGCTGCTTCTCAAACCTGGACGGTGAAGATCATCATCATTTACCTGTCATTTGCTCCACAGAACACATTTACTCCACAGAACAACGGTTCGCCCTGCAATTGCACACATTCTGCGCCGTAAATCCTATGCAATTTCGCACAACTTATTCATCACGCTGCTGTCCATTGATCATCTGTAGCTGTGTTCTCTTGACAGTTATTATTTTGACTCATCATTTCTTCATACTGATTTACTGTATTTCCGTGAATATAAGCACCACCTCTTGTTTTTCCCAGACACAAAACAAAAACTCAAATTTCTAAAAATATAAAACATTTTGGCTAAGTACTACTCTTAAAGTACTAGTTTTTCTTCTTTTATCAAACCTAACTTGTAACTATCATTTTGACTTTATTTTCGATTCGATTATTTTCGATTTTCGATATATTTCGATTATATTCGATGCTTTATTTCAATATAAAAAAAACAGATTCAAAAAGCTAAAAGGCTTAACTATTTCAAGTTCAAGTTAATTTATATAGCGCTTTTTTTAGTCCGAGACCAATGCAAAGACACTATGTGAAAAAAAGTCTTTAAAAAGAGAAATGTCGATTCTTTGGTCCCTTGGTCCCGACCAAATGAACCGAGTTCCAAAGTTCCAAAGGATGTGTCAAGTCAAGTCAACTTAATTTATAAAAGCACTTTAAAAAAAACAGCATACCCGAAGTGCTTTACATTAAAAAAACATAGTCTCTTTTCTTGGCATATGACCCAGCATAAAATTTGGGTTTATTTATTTATTTATTTGTCAATTTTAGTCATTCATTTTAGTCCTTCATTTTTTGTGCTTTTGGTAATATATCTAATTGTTTGTAAATTTCATTGTGATTGTGTTTTGGATTATATGTGACTATGAAAAAAAAATAGTCACATATTACACAATATCACACAATTAGATATATTACCTAAAGCACAAAAAACGAAGGACTAAAATGAATGACTAAAATTGACAAAAAAATAAATAAATAAATAAATACTAAATTTCATGCTGGGTCATATGCCAAGAAAAAGAGATGGGTTTTTAGCATCAATTTGAGATTTGTCATGGTAGGTGTGTACCTCTGTCTGGCCATCTCTCTCTCTCTCTGACAGTGCTCCTGCTTCTCTCGCTCCAGCTGCTGTCGAAGCTCCTCGCTCTGACTGACGAAGCGTCTCGCCGCCTTCTCGTCCGCCTGCAGGATCTCGCTCTCGTGAAGGACACGCAGCCTCTTCAGCTCCTGCTTGTGTTTGGAGATCAGCTTCTGGATTTCGGGCTCCAGGCCTGAGATCAAACAGCACGAGATGTGATGAAGCTCGACTGATCATTTAACCCTTCTGTTATACGTATAAACGCCACCCTCGTTTTTCCAGGCACAATATCAAAACTATTTAAAACAAATATATAAAACATTTTGGCTAAATGCTACTTTTAAAATACTTTTTTTTCTTCTTTTAACGCTTTGAGACAGTTTGTCGCTTTGTGTACTTTGAGACAGTTAAAACTGTGAAAAGCGCCCTACAAATACTCATATTAATTTAACAAAACTTGTGACTTCTATCATTTCGACATCGTTTTAATTCAGTAATAAAAAATAGAACGTAAGAATGGTGATTCGGAAAGCTAAAAGGCTCAACTATTTCACATTTTACTGGTATGATTTATTCTGTGACAGTGTAAAGGAATTTTAAGAAGTATTTAGTTAAGTTACTTATTCAGTAATTAAGTTACTTTTCAGACACAGTATTTAGAATAATTTCGAATATAGGCACCCCACTGATTTTTAGAGCTGCAAAATAAAAATTACAAAATAAAGAATTCTGGTTAAATTAGGATAATTTTCTCTTAAAAATACTATTCTTTCTGTATTGAACAAACCTAACTTGTGATTCGAAGTGTCATTTCAAATGTCGTTTTAATTGAATAATAGTTTAAAAAAATCTATTCTAGTCTTTTAAACGCCAACTCCCACAATCCACCATTTGTGTAAAAACACTGTGTGAATAGTTCTTTTCCGGTAAAATGTGGGAATGGCAGCGCTTGTGTGAACAGTATTTACCAGTAAAGTCGGTCCGGTAATTTTCCTACAATTTACTGCTGTGTGAAAGGGGCTATTGTTGCAAAGAAACAAATAGTATTTGATCTTTCTAATTTGATTTCTTAACTTTTAAAACGGGTCAATTTGACTCGAACGGTATCTTTGTAATATAAACATGTAGCGTGATGCTACAAATATGTCAACTGAATCATTATATTTTTCATATGATAATTACATCCAATAAGCCAAGCAAAGTGATAAAATACCTACGAAAGAGAGAAAAAGAAAAAAAAAACATTCTGGTAGAATACAAGATTATTATATACTTTGGAAGCAAGATCTCTTAAACTAACTAGTACGAACGAAACTAACATGAACGCGTTTTTGTTGTTTTTTGTTTATATGACGTGCAAAGAAAGTTACTCCGTAATTTTCTTATCTAGGACATTCGTAAGTTGCACTTTTGTACTAAAATGTCACTATAATTTGTTAAGATGTTCTCATAATCATTAATTTTATAAACAATAAACATTCTTATAATCATTAATACATTTGAGGTTCACGTCACATATTCAACTCAACCATGAGAAAATTAAGACCATTTTAAAGGTTCAAGCCTGAAGAGCAGATATTATATCGTAATGAATTGGCTTAGAATCGTATGGCTAATGCACAAATTATAGACTTACGAGCAAAGTTTTATCTAAGTGATTAAACAAGAAGTTTTCCAGTGCAAATATAAGTCTATTATCGGCACTGAACTCAGTTTTTTCCGTAAACCACAAACTAATTGGATTCAATGTTTGGAAATTGGTGCAAATAGACAACGAGTTAATGGAAACGGAGATTTTTTGTTCGACTGAACATTGTGTTCGACTGATTCGCACAGTCGAGGGCTTTAGATCTCGTCCGTGCCACTCACTGTAAAAGACGTCGCAGAAAGAACCAAACGTACCATTATCTATATACCCAAACAGCCTTCTTCTGATCTCAGGGGACTTCAACCATGCCTCCCCTTCATCTACACTACCAACATTCACCCAGTACGTCTCATGTCTCACCAGAGACAACAGAACATTGGACCTACTGTGTGCGAACTCCAAGGAAGCATACACTTCAACTGCTCTTCCACCTCTGGGAAGATCTGACCACAACCTGGTTTATCTCCTGCCCGTGTACAAACCCATTGTATGTAGGCAACCAGCTGTCTCCCGTACTATAAGAACATGGACTGATGGTGCCGAGGAGGCCCTGAAAGACTGCTTCGACACTACTGTGTGGGAGGAACTGTGTAGTCCACACGGGGAGGACATTGATGGTCTAACAGTCTGTATAACAGAATACATCAATTTCTGTGTGGAAAACACTGTACCCACCAGGAAAGTACGGTGCTTCTCCAACAATAAACCATGGATCACTCCTGGAATAAAGTCGCTTCTAAAGGAGAAGAAGAGGGCCTTTAAATCAGGAAACAAGGAGGAGCTGAAAGCTGTGCAGAAAGAGCTGAGACGCAACATCAGACAGGGAAAGGTAAACTACAAGAGGAAGATGGAGGAGCAGCTGCAGCAGAACAATGTCAGTGGAGTGTGGCGGGGGCTTAGGACCATCACTGGTTACAAGGAGCCCAGGCTGAGGGAGACCAGACGTAGGTTAACGACTTGAATTTATTTTTCAATAGATTTGACCAGTTACCCTCCCCCACCTTGTCGCCACTGCTGCTGCAATCAACAACCTCCTCTGTGAACCTTCTCAACACCGTCAGCACCCTACCCCCTCCACCCCCCACACGAGCCCAGGTGAGAAAGCAGCTCAGCAGAACCAAGGCGAGGAAAGCAGTTCAACCTGAGCCTGAAGCTGGGGAAGGTACCGCTGCTGTGGAAGACATCCTGCGTGGTACCAGTACCAAAATCGTCTCGACCAGCTGACTTCAAGGACTACAGACCGGTGGCACTGACCTCTCATCTGATGGAGACGATGGAGAGACTGGTGCTCACCCATCTGCGTCCTATGGTCAGCCAGTCAATGGACCCGCTGCAGTTCGCCTACCAGACTGGTGTCGGAGTTGAGGATGCTGTCATCTTCCTCCTGAACAGAGCTCTGTCTCACCTGGACCAGGTTGGAAGCTCTGTGATTTTATGATTGTTATTTTTCCAGCGCTTTCAACACCATACAACCTATGCTGCTGAGGGACAAGTTGTTGGACATGGGGGTAGACCCACATCTGTCTGCATGGGTTCTAGATTACCTCACAAACCGACTGCAGTATGTGAGGGCCGGCCACTGCGACTCGGACATGGTTGTCTGTAGTACAGGAGCGCCACAAGGAACAGTTCTGGCACCGTTTCTCTTCACTGTTTACACCGCTGACTTCATGTGTAACTCAGCATCCTGTCACCTGCAGAAGTTCTCGGATGACTCTGCCATTGTCGGCTTGATTAAGGATGACGATGACAGAGAGTACCGTGAACTGATTCAGAACTTTGTGGACTGGTGCCAGCGGAACTATCTCCAGATAAATGCAGGAAAGACAAAGGAGCTGGTGGTAGACTTCCGCAGGCAAACACACGCATCAGCACCGGTGAACATCCAAGGCAGGGATATTGAGAGGGTTGTATCCTACAAGTACTTGGGTGTTCACCTGAACAATAAACTGGACTGGACACATAACATAGAAGCAATTTATAAAAAGGGACAGAGCAGACTATATCTGCTAAGGAGACTCAGGTCCTTTGGAGTCCAGGGACCACTACTAAAGACATTTTATGATTCTGTGGTGGCATCAGCCATCTTCTATGGAGTGGTCTTCTGGTGCAGCAGCATCTCAGCAGCAGACAGGAGGAGACTGGAGAAGCTGGTCAGGAGAGCTAGCTCTGTTCTGGGGCTGCCCCTTGATTCAATGCAGGAGGTGGGGGAGAGGAGGATGGTAGCTAAGCTATCATCCATGATGGAGAACGATGCCCACTCGCTGTTTGAAGCAGTGTCATCACTTTGCAGCTCCTTCAGTGACAGGCTAAAACATCCAAAATGCCTAAAGGAGCGACACCGTAGGTCGTTCCTACCTGCTGCTGTGAGACTCTACAACCTGAGCTGCTCCCAGTGAACCACTCTAAACTCTATCCCATACAATAACTCCCTGACTGTGTGTGAGTGTGCAATATGTATCCGGTGCATGTGCAATACCTGTAAACTGTTCAAACTTAGTATACATGTGTTAAATGTTACATTTCTTATATTTTCTTATATTTTTACTTAAACCGTATTTATACAAATTGTTCTTGTTGTTTTTAGTGTAACCTTTTCCGGTTAAATTGTACTGCTGCTGCAACGTTGAAATTTCCCCCTTGTGGGGACAAATAAAGGACTTCATTATTAAGGACTTCAATATATATTCATATATATATTCAATATAGGACTTCAATACTTCAATATATAAGGACTTCAATAAAGCAATTCAATATTAGGAATTCCAGCCCTTCAGACTCCTAAAAATGACATTTGAAAATTCGTTAAAAAATGAGGTCAAAAGCTTATGGCGTTTGACAGGCTGACAGAAGAAAGTTAAAAATGCAAACCATCCATTCCAGTTTAGCCTGAATTTAATGTGTTTTACATTAGAGACAGTAAAGCAGGGGTGTCAAACTCATTTGGACCACATCAGCATAATGTCTGTCCTCAAAGGACCAGAAGTAACATAAATGTAACTAAATGAAATCAAATGTAATGTAAAATAAATGTAACTACTCCTTAATGTTAAACAACTTATTATTTACTATGTAACTTAATCAAGTGACGGTTGCAGTTGCGTCATAATTCAAGTTCAAGTTATTTATATAGCGCTTTTCTTAGTTCGAGACCAACGCAAAGTCGCTATGCAAATTAGAAAAAAAAAATAGTCTTTAAAGAAAAATGTCCAATATTTATCTGTACTAAACATATATCTAACATAATTCCTTTTAAATGTTGTCAGCTTAACACCATTAAGAATCAAGATCAAACTGTTCAAGTGAATGAAGAAAAATAACATAACACTGCCGGGGCTACAAAAGTCGAAAGGCATTGTGGGAAATGTAGTTTTTTTTTGTCAACGCACGCTCTTAATTTTTATTTTGGTATTTATTTTTACACACTCAACACTTTTAAGCTCTCGCGGGCCACATAAATTGGACATGATCTGGACCCCGGGCCTTTAGTTTGACACGTGTGGTGTAGAAAATCCGTGTGTGTGTGTGTGTGTGTGTGTGTGTGTGTCCTTCAATTGATTTGAAAACAAGCAAAGCTCCCTTTATTCAAAAATCTCTCAATGATGTGAGCGTCATATTTACTGTAAAAAAAAAAA
>CM051500.1:3111529-3147313 GCA_028031935.1 Paedocypris micromegethes | reverse complement strand
AAAAAAAAAAAAGAAAAGAGCAATGCAAGCTGCTTTGTTTTAAAGCAAAATGCATGATTTTTATAATATTTGAAAAATCAGAGAAAGAAAAGATAGAGAAAGATAGAAAAGATTCAGAAGAGAGAGATAGAAAAGATACAGAAGATAGAGAATGATTCAGTAAGGATAGAAAAAATAGAACAGATAGCGAAAGATTGAAAAGATAGAGAAAGATAGAAAGAATACAGGAGATAGAAAAGTTAGAGATAGTAAAGACAGAGAAAGACAGAAAATATAGAACAGATAGCAAAAGATTGAAAGATAGAGACAGATAGAAAAGATACAGAAGATAGAAAAAGAGAAAGATAGAAAATATGGAACAGTTAGAGAAAGACAGAAAAGATAGACACAGAAGATGGAGAAAGATAGAAAATATTGAACAGATAAAGAAAGATAGAAAAGATAGATGGAAAATATTGAGAAAGAAAAGAAAGAGAAAAGATAAGAGGAATTTAGAAAAGGTAGACCAGATAGAGAAAAATAGAAAGACAGAACAGATAGATAGAGAAAGATGGAAAATATAGAAAAGACAAAGATAGAAAGAGGGAGAAAGACAGAAAAGATAGAACAGATAGAGAAAAATAGAGAGATTGAAATGATAGAGAAAGATAAAACATATAGAGATGGAAAATATTAAAAAAGAAAAAATAGAGAGATAGAAAAGACAAGAGAAAGCTAAAAAAGATAGAACAGATAAAGATAGAGAGACAGAAAAGATAGAGAAATAAAAAATATAGAAAAGATAAAGATAGGATAGATGGAGAAAGACAGAAAAAATATAGAGAATGGAAGAAAAGATAAAGATAGAAAATACAAAACAGATGGAGAAAGATTGAAAAGACAGAGACAGACAGACAGACACATATTTTTAGACAGATAGATAGAGACGAGGTGAAGGTCCCGACCTCATCAATCCAGGAGTATTTGTCCTTCCTGTGGCTCTTGGGCTCTGATAGCCGCGCTGGTTCCTCTTCCAGCAGCTTGAGTGTGTCCAGTAGTTCGTTGAGAGTGGTTTTGGACTGAGCTCTGCTGGACGACCCTGCCGGACGCTGGTCCTCCATGCTGACGGACCTCTGGAGGATCTCCTGAGGGCATGAGAGACCTGTGAGATCCAGCGGGTCTGGAGTAAAGAGGCGTCTGGTGTGATGGAGGACCTGAGAACATAGAGAGCCCACGGGAGAAGAAGCAGCAGGCCTCAGATCAGCCTCGTCCTCCCCATCCAACACAACGCTGACGTTGAGATCTAAAGGCACACAGACGCATCTGATGAGTCTCAGGTTAATGACAGTGGCCAATCAGAGGCCGGGGGCGGGGCATCTGTGTTTTGGAAATTACTGATTTGGTGAATCCGAAAGGTGTGGATGTCAATTAGAACAGATAGAGAAAGATAGAAAAAATACAGGAGATAGAAAAGATAGCGAAAGGTAGAGAGTGATAAAAAAAAGATAGAGAAAAATAGAAAAGACAAAAAAGATAAAGATGGAAAAATACAGACGATAGAAAAGATAGAGAAAGGTAGAGAGTGATAGAAAAGATAAAAATAGAAAATATAGAACAGAAAAGATAAAGTTGGAAAAGATACAGAAGTTTGAAAAGATAGAGAAAGATAGAACAGATAGAAAAAGATTGAAAATACACAGAAGATTGAAAAGATAAGAGAAAGCTAGAACAGATAGAGAAGGATAGAAAAATACAGAATATAGAAAAGATAAAGATAGAAAAGATAGAACGATAGAAAATATAGAGAAAGTTAGAAAAGATACAGAAGATCGAAGATAGAGAAAGATAGAAGAGTTAGAGAAATATAAAAAAGAAAGAGAAAGAAAAAAATAGAGAAGATGGAAAAAATTGAGAAAGGTAGAGAGTGATCGAAAAGATAGAAAAAAATAGAAAATATAGAACAGATAGACGACGATATAAAAGACAAAGTTTGAAAAGATACAGAAGACCGAAAAGGTAGAGAAAGATAGAACAGATAGAGAAAGATAGAAAAATACAGTAGAAAAGATGGAGAAAGGAAGAGAGTGATCGAAAAGATAGAGAAAGATAGAAACTATATATGTAGATAGAGGAAGATAGAAAAGATAGGAAAAGTTAGAAAAGATACAGAAGATCGAAACGATAGAGAAAGCTAGAAAAAGACAGGTTTACTGAGATATACATCGGCCAATCAGAGGCCGGGGGCGGGGCACCTGTGTTCTGAGCCTTGACATCACCAGGAGAGGACGGCGAGCTCTTAGCCACCTTCTTCCGCCCAGTTCTCCCAGTGTTCTGCATCACCTTCAGCTCCTCGTCTGCCAGGAGTCTGACCTCAGCAGCGCGCTCAGACCTTTTCATATGAAGCTCCTGTGTCAGTGAATACGAAAGGTGTGAAGATGTGAAGAAAACGATCAATTAGCATGAGTGAGGAAAAAAGTGCGAGTACTATGCCATAAATGTTACTGGAACATGTTACAAAAAAAGATTATATTATTGACACAGACAGCAAAAAATAACATTAAACCGAAATTGTGTAAATAGAAGGCCTTTTTTTAGTATTGCTACGACAAAAAAAGAAAGAATAACAGTCCACATTTATAAATCAAAGAAAAAAAACAGTAGTAAAAATTTATATTTTTTAATACTATACAGCTGGATTAAAAATCACCATTATATATTGTAATACTAACACTATTCTCATGTTTCACACATATTGCATGACAATTTCCTCACATTTGACAGCTAAAGCACCTAAGTAATGCATATTACTGTACATAATGTAATATATGTATATGACATACTACTCCTCTGTATGTTCCCCTATAGTTATTATCCAACCATCATATGTACATATATGTTCTTACATTTCATTTGTATCCCCATTATACACTTTATAATTCATATTGCTACTTGCTTAGTTAGACTAAACTGCATTTTGTTGTCTCGAACCTGTACTTGCCAATGACAATACATTTGAATCTAATCTAATCTAATCTAATCTAATCTAATCTAATCTAATCTAATCTAATCAATAACTGGTGCACAATTTTTGTAATGCATTGCTATATTGAGCAGTAACAATTGTATTTATTATAAGGATATGGTTGAAAATGACAGTTAATTATCTGTCAATCTGTCAATTATCTGTAAATTAGAAATGTGTGTTTTCACGATCTGTGCTGAAAAGATGAAAACATCAGCATGTGAAAATGAAAGCCAATTGTAATAACAATAGTAATTGTAACTATGCTCTATCTCAAATTTCAAATTCAAATTTTATTTATTGTTAATTTTATCTAACTATGTGTATTAAAAATGGCAAAAAAACGTGTGCTGTACCTGTATGGCTTTAAGTCGAGCCAGACGAGCCTTATCCTCTCGCATTCGCTTTCGCTCGTCTTCTTTTCTTTTCACCACCTCTGTTGTTTTCTCGTCCTCTGCTTTCTGTTCCAGCTCCTACAAGATTTAAAAGAATATGTGACATTTGTAACAAGACGTAACAATATTTCGAAATGAAGGCTACATTTTGCCACACAAAAATGTTGCAATGTATAGCGGTAAATGGCGGTAAAAATATGTTACCACGTGTCTTTAAAAGTGAAATTGCTCAGGAATATAAAATATAATTCTGTTGTTTAAAGTTAAATTATTTTTCTCCAAAATACGCATCTAGTATCACATTTTATACAAATATGTAGGCAGGCGCCACCTAGTGGTAGAGAGTTGGACCACAACCAAAAGGTCACAGGGTCGAATCCCAAACTGCAAGGTTCCACAACCAAAGTATCTTTAAGCCAAACTAGAATTTCATAATCAAATCAAATCCAATTTCACAATCACACAGCTTTTAAAGCGTTGGGAAAAGCAACATTCAGGTGTATAAATAAAAAAAGAACAACAGAGTAAAATACAAAACAATACAAAAATAAAAATGAAGATACAATAAAACACAATAGAAAGCGAATCAGCAGCTCCAAATCGTCAGATGAACTCGTTCCTTGAAAGAGCCAATGGGAAGCTTGCATGTGTTGCACGCAGTAACTCTTTTTAAACTTTAAAATAAATCAAAAACACGTTTACATGAACCTGTTATGTTGTAAGAAGGAGCAATTGAAGCGATTTGTCTTAAAAGGAGCCACATGGGTTTTAATTGCAATTTATGACTTAGTCTTAGAATAACTTTTACACAATGTTCATAATATTTTAATCAATCTAATGGGTCAGTATGTCAAGCTCCAAAGGACACAGGATGGAGCAGTCTATCACTTATGTGTGTGTGAATATATGTGTTAAGGGTGGCGGTCTACTAGAGGTTTTACGGTAAGTTAAGGCACAACCACCTTCTTTTTGGAGGAGAGAAGGTGCTTGATGGAGTCCTGGTTGGCGCGTCTTAGACTGGCGTGTTGGCGATACCAGCGCTGGATGGTGACGGCAGCGGCGCTGACCTGCTGAATGAACCTGAAAGACAGGAGGTCCGAACGTCCCGTGATGCGGATAAACCCAGCGGCCAATGGGAGAAGAGTGTGAGTGCGGCGACCTCTCGGCCTCTTCCTCCGTCACCTCTCTTCGGCGAGGCTGGGCGGGGCTCCGGGGGCTGTGGGACGCGTTGTTGTTGGAGCTGGACGAGGCCGAGGAGAAGTTCTTCTGGGACTTGGTTAGTGAAGCGCTCACTTCCGGACTCTGCTCATCATTTACTGTGGCTTTGATGATATTACTGTGCACAGAGGCGGAAAGATTCATCCGTGTTACAAGCGTATAATAATAAATAATAAACAATAAGTACCAAGTAATAAATAATTAACAATAAGTATTAAGTAATCAGTAATAAACAGGGGTGTGAAGAGTACCGGACAGCCATACTTGAGTAAAAGTACAGATACTTGCTGACTTGCTGTAGAACATTAGTCAAAGTAGCAAAGTATCCCATTTTAAAAGAACTTCAGTATTAAGTATTTTTTTTATAGTGCTCAATATAGGCCCAAAAAAAAGAAATGTGAAAACAAACTATTTTTCTGTTTTCCAAAACAGAATCAGAATTTCTTTCAGTGTTTGAAAACTGGTAGAACAAAATAGATAAAAAGAACAAAAACTCAGTCTCAATCACTTAAATTTGCAAGTAGATATAAAATAAAATGATTAATCTGATTAGTAAATTATATATTATAAGTATTATATAAAGTCATATATTATATAATAACAGTTGTAAAACACATTTTTACGCCCCTAATTTGCGTTCTTATGGTTTCTAATTCACAAAAGCGTCCATTACCTTCAGCAGCCTAAAGATGGCGATATTCACCTTGTCCGCCCAAGAAATTAACCGCGGTATAAATCACAATTACAATCTAACAGGTAACGATAAGTGTTCGTTCAAATGTAGTGGAGTGAAAAGTACTGCTACTCAATCACACAAATGCAGTGGAGTAGAGAGTAAAAGTTGCTTATATTTTTTATACTCCGTGCAAGTACGAAGTAGCCAAAAACATACTTAAGTAAAGTAACCAAGTACATTTACTCAAGTACCTTACACCGCTGGTAATAAATAATAAATAGAAAATTATAATAAAAAAATAATAATAAATAATAGATACTAGATAATAAATAATAAATTCATTTATTCATCACATTTTATTTCTCATATACATCTCTTTATGTTTGCATGTGATTCCTACTATGGACCATTTATGAGTCTGAAATAAATTAAAAAAAAACTATTATACAATGTACAACACGCAATGTGTTTGGTTATAACAGGTAAAATAAATAACAGGTTTAATCAGAGAAATCACAATAGCTTGAATCGAAATGTTCTTATCATCACATTAATCAATAATTCAATATTATTGCACTTTACTGATGTAATTTGCATACATTTACATGCATACATACGGACACAAAATAAATGTATGAAAAAAGATTGCGACACGGTCCCTAGTGGCCATATTGACAAACTTTACTTTCCTTCAACAAGATATTTATTGCTATATGTGGATGTTTTGGGCAAAGTTTAAAAAAACAAACAAACAAAACATTTGTAGAATTAATCAAACTGCCTGGCTGGAATAATTACTTATTTTTGTTATTTGCTAGCTAAGATAAATGATAATACGTTATATTATATGCTATTTGACAAATTACATTCAACAGCTTTAAAATATTTTGCTATTATCATTTTTTTGTGTATCTATCCATTTATCTATCCATCCATCCATCTCTATTTTCTATCTATCCGTCTGTCTGTAAGTATCTATCTATCTATCCATCCATCCATCCTTCTATTTTCTGTACTGTATCTCTCCATCTATCCATCCATCCATCCATCCATCCATCCTTTTATTTTCTGTACTGTATCTATCCATTTATCCATCCATCCATCCATCCTTCTATTTTCTGTATCTATCCATTTATCCATCTATCCATCCATCCGTCCATCTATCTCTTTTTTGATCTATTTTCTATTTTCCTTACTTTCTTCCATCCATCCATCCATCCATCCATCCATCCATCTTTCTATTTTCTATCTGTCTGTTTGTCAGTATATATCTGTCTGTCCATCCATATTTCAATTTTTTTCTTTCTATATCTGTCTGTCTGTCACACACACACACACACACACACACACACACACACACCTCATAAGCACGTCCCTCAACAAAAAAACAAGCAAGCAAACAAACAACACCTTGTCAACACTGAACAGTAAACACCTTGTCATCTCCTTTAAAGGCATTAAATTAAATTAATTAATTAAATTAAATTGAACCTTTATTAGTCCCTCATGGGGAAATTAAAGAGCGTAACAATGATGCTCTTCACACGCTGATGTGAAGACGCTCACTCACTTGAAAGAAGGCTTCTGATTGGAGCTCTTGGGAGTCAGGGGCTTCTCCGAGTGGTTGTTATGGAGGATGGTGGTGACCGAGTTGCCCACCGCAGCTTTATTGCTCCTATAAGACCCACAGACAGTGTGTGTGAGCTCAGAGAATACGCACAACTCTAAATAAAAGACACGAGGACCTGTTGTTGGCGGTGAAGACCCCCGCTTCCCTGGTCTTCAGGCCCGTGGGTGAATCTGCACTGTGAGAGCTGCCCGCCATGAGGAAGACCCTCGGCTGCTCGTCCTGAGGAAACCAAGCACGATTCTGTGACACTGAACTCCACGGAGACGTCACAAACACTGATGTTGCGCAATTGTTCCTAGAAATTATATGAATAATAATGAGAATAATAATTCATTCGATTTGTATTTTTCAAGACCCCCGATGTTACTTGAAAATACATGTCAAATGTGTTGACATGGGCTACACTGAACAAAACATTAAAATATTAATAAAACATTATAATACTTGTTATATTATATAATACTATAATAAATACATGTAATGTAATTCAGTGATTCTAAACTCCATGGAAACGTGACAAACACCAATGTTGCGCATTCATTCTTAGAAATAATAATAATATTAATAATATAAATAATAATTATTATTCATTTATTCAATTTTTTTGCCACCTTTAGAGATCCCCAATATAACTTGAAAACACATGTGGAATGTGTTAAAATAGGCTACACTAAACAAAATATTATATGAATAAAGTAATATAATACTGTATTATATAATAATACTATAATAAATAAATATAATATAATTCTGTGATTCTAAACTCCATGGAAACGTCACAAACACTGATGTTGCGCAATAGTTCCTAGAAATGTATATAATATAAATAATAATTCACTCAACTTGTATTTTTGGCGCCTTTCGAGACCCCCAATAAAACTTGAAAACACTTGTGCAATGTGTTAAATAGGCTACACTAAACAAAATAGTACAATAATATAATAAATAAATATAATATAATTCAGTGATTGTAAACTCCAAGGAAACGTGACAAACATCAATGTTGCACAATCATTGCTAGAAAATATGAGTTGAAAATATATGTGGAATGTGTTAAAATAGGCTACACTAAACAAGATATTAAAATATTAATAACATAATATAAAACAGTATTATATAATAATATTATAATGAATGAATATAATATAATTCAGTGATTCTAAACTCCAAAGAAAACGTGACAAACATCAATGTTGCGCAATTGTTCCTAGAAATTATGACTTGAAAATATATGTGGAATGTGTTAAAATAGGCTACAGTAAACACAATATTATATTAATACATTATGACTTTAAAATATGTGATAAAAATAGACTAGAGTAAACAAAATATTTAAATATATTATAATAATAAAAAATTATACTGTTGCATAATAATTATAAAAAATATACAAATATATTATACGACAATATGATAATAAATAAATATAACATAATAAATTAAACATTTTTAAACCGATTTATACATCGTGTAGAGATTATAAACCTATTTTCATACAGAAAACATTATATTCAGTCGCCTGTTCTGGGGTAAAAAATACCATATTTACGTAAATATAAGCACTTCTTGGTTGTTTTTTTTATTGATCTAATTATTGATTAATTTTTAATTGAAAAGGATGCTTATATTCGCTCAAACATGGTAGTTTAATTGACATATGCGTATGAAATGGGAATTGGAGATGTTTAATATGCTGACACACTGACTATATTTGCACTTTAGTCACTTAAACTAGACACTTTAGTCACTTTTTTGTATTTTATTCATATTTTATCATATGTTTTGTGTATTTATCTTTATTTTTTTTTTACTCATTTTATCTTTATTTTTATTGTCATTTATAGTAATCATCTATTTTTATCTATTTTATGTTTCTTTTCTCGCTTTTCTTCTCGCTTATCCTCCTTCTCAAAGGCAAAATAAAAACAACCCATGTTTAATGCTCGACACACATTTCACTACACGTCGTACCATGTGCAATGCGTAGGTGACAAACACAATTGGAATATGTTCTAATATCAGCTGCGATACGTGCACGAGGAGAGAGAATTGTAGGCAGTACCAGAATATTCCATGTGGTGTGGTCCTTGGATGCTTTAGAAAGGCTGGTCCCTGTCCTCTGACCATCAGAGCTGCTGTTGAAGAGAGTCAGGAAGTCCCCAGAGTGACCCTCACTGCACACAACCAATCAACACACACTTCAGGTTAAGTGCTTTCTGATTTTAGTTTTACGTTTTTGTTACACATACATCGGTCTAATATGTGTGTGTGTGTGTGTGTGTGAATCAAAATGTTTTATTTGCTGTCACAACCTCAATAAGACACTTTGTAATCTTTTGATTACTGTAATTTTTGACACGTGGGGTCACAAATGACTCAAAATAAAATAATAACAGAAAATAAATTCAAATCATGTATTCCTCATAAATCAGAATCAGCATTATAGGCCAAGTATGTACATGAGAAACAAGGAATTAGATGTGGTCTGAATAAAAATAGAATTAAAAGAAATACACAAAAAAAACTTTACTAAATAAACTAAATTTTTTACATTTAAATTTTAAATTATTCTTTATTAAATAATTTACATAATAAAAAACAGGGTTTGTTATGAAACATAAATAAATAGAAAAAGATTGCACAAATATTGCACGTTCACATAGGTGTTGTTATTGCACATGATTTAAACTGCTAAAATGAGTGAGAACATTGTTTTGTGGAAAAAAGACGTTAAGAAAAGAAGTTTTTGACACGAACCTATTTAGATGTTTACTTGTTTTCGTACTTTGACTATGAAAAAAATTAATGAATATGTAAATGGGCTCATGTCATAAAACAAAAAGGTTTTATAGGAAAGTCTGAAAAAAAAAAAATAAAAAAATCAGAAAAAAAGTGTGTGTGTGTGTGTGTGTGTGTGTGTGTGTGTGTAACTTCACCGGATGGTTAAAATAGACTAGAATACCTTTAATGTCATTGTATCTCAGGATTACAATGGTAACACTGAGTCACTTTTTAGACACCTTAAACTGGACACTTTAACCCTTTCTGGGTCACATTTTTGTACTTTGTCTTTTACTCACTTACATACACTTTTTTGTATTCTTACTTTTGATGTTATTTGGTGGTATTCTTATCATGATCATTTTATATTTGTATTCATATTTCACATTTTATCTTTATATTTACTGTTTTTTTTTAAATCATATTTCTATTCATTATCTTCATTTTATTGTATTTAACTGTATTGTATTTCCCCCAACCCTATGTTTAAATGCTGGAACGATCCAAAACACATTTCTTATTCTACCACGTATAACTTGTAGGTGACGGATACAATTTGAATTTGAATTTAGTATTGCTACTCCGTTTGGTGCAAAAAGCAACATGAAATAATGGTACAATATACACATTGAATAACCAATGAAAATAACTACAATATAGTAAAATATTACACCACATACTCTTAAAAAAAAGCAGAGCACAATTTCAATACTGCCCCTAGTGGCCACAATGGCAAACTCACTTTCACTTTCCATCTGATTTCTGCTGTAGCTGCTATGTGAATAAAGTCCGAGTGTAGTGTTAATTTGTGACATTGATGAAAGTTGTAATAAAAGAGACTCTCTAATCTAAAGACCAAGTAATAAAAGAGGCAGCTGACGTTAGATAAGAACAGATGTCCGCACACATATGGCCATCGCGTCTCCCACCGATTGTCCCAACATCTGACCAGCCCTGACATGTGCGTCCGTACGTATATTTCAGCGTCTGGTGGAGGCGGGGCTTGTCAGCTGGCGAGGAACAAAAAAAAAAACGCAATTCAGCCCAAAGACGGCATTCCTACACGATTCCCACTTTTCAAGCCACTGGGAGGAAGAAAACCAACAAAAAGGAGGTCACGGGCTGACAATTACGAGACAACAGATCCGGGGCGGGGGAGGGGAGGCGTAGGTAGAAGTCCCCGTTTAAACCCCCTCTGGCATCCCAGCATGCAACAGGAGGCCGGGCTGGCAGCTGCCGGACAAAAGAATTCCGACGTGCACACACTTCTCCTTTCCAGAAGAGAGAAACCGGAGACCCCGACTCCCCTCGGCACAAAGACGTCCCTCCTCTTTCTGTCCCAGGCCACAATAGCCATTGTCCGGGGGCGAGTGATATCTGCGGAGCCCCAGCTGTCGCGTGTGTGAGGGCACGAACACTCCCAGCATACCTCAGCTGGCCCGGAGAAGGTCCGTGAAGGCATGTGAGGAAGACGTCTGCCTGCACAGACATGAACAGCCAGCGCTGGAAGCTAGACGGTGGATCTGACGGTCTCGCTCTTTAAATCAGGGGTGGGCAAAACTTTTAGATTCGCGGGCCACATTGGGTTCCAACTAGGGAATTCTCATATTTCTCTGTGTGTTATATTTCTTTGTGTGAATGGTTCCGCTTTTTAAAATGTGTTTTGTAAAAAAATAAAATAAACTTTCATAACGGATTAACCTGATTTACATAAAAAAAATCTGCCTTTCATTTCATTTTTGCAAATTTCGCCAGGCTGGATTAAAACACTTAAAGGGCCGCATGTGGCCCCCGGGGGCCGTAGTTTGCAGACCCATGCTTTAAATGGATCCTCGGCACGGGTTTAAACCACCAAGAATGACAAAAAGTGTGTGACAGAATAATAAAATATCCAGAAAAGAATCATGATCTTTATTCTAAGCAAAACAAGGAAAAATAAAAAACGCAATTCTCATTTTATCCAGAATTGTGCAGCTCCAGTGTGACAGTTTGTGAGTGTGTACTAATGGGTTCATGTCTAAACGTGCAAGAGTTCCTAAAAAGAAAAAAAAAAAAATCAAAGAAAAATGCAACCTTGGTATGATATGGGCACTTTTTTTGGAGCTGCGATTAATTGCATATATAAAAGCAAAATCCAAACTACTTATTAATCAACTGCAAACTTAATGAGAAGGCGGGAAAAAAACAATGCCTCTAATCTTCATTACTATTACTATTCATTACTTCATTACTATTGTTATTGTTAAATATTCCCATAATTCCACCAGATGTATCGTAATAACGTGTTGTATTAGAAGAAGAAGAAGAAGAAGAAGAAGAAGAAGAAGCCTGTATCTGTCCTAAAAATGAGAAATTTACATTTTGCAGCAACCACAATGGTAAACAATAAATAAAGATAAAGAATATGAAAGGAAAAATATTGCACACTGTGTATATACGAATTAGAATACGAATGAAAAAAATATATGATAATGAATTGAAAAGAATGAATAGCACATATTGGTAGTATGAAACTTAAAAACAAGTGTCATTGAAAGGCCACAGCTACAGTCTGCATTTATCACAAAATAGATTCTCCTTACATAAAAAACGTCTACTGAGAAATTAAAGCATCAAACGACGTGCTAACACGGACGCAGCTATGAAGCCACCAGGGTTGCTTTAGGGAAAACGTGTTTTAATTTCCAGTGAAAACCTTGACATGACCAAAGTAATCTGGATTAATTTAGTGTGTGTGTGCGTGTGTGTGTGTGTGTAAGTTGAGAGTAAGATTGGTGTGTGTTGTGTACCTGGGGCTGGTGTTGTCCTGCTGGTTGACCTGTGTGGTGCTGTTGGAGCGACGCAGGTTCTTCATCGCTCGTGAACGTCCCAATCCTCCATCAGCCTGACAACAACAGAGAGTGCGACTATTACTGGAGATGTGATGAAACCCCTGGCTGAGGTGGACATTTTAAACTCAACACGACTACTTATTTGTGCATCTTCTGCTAGTCGTGTTTCAACTGAAATGTCAGTTATTTACTCCTTTTGTAAGTTACACATCTTGTTGAAATGTAACGCACACGTCCAGTGGTGGTTCTATATTGACTGGCGAACTGGGCGAGACACACTTAAATAAAAAATGGAATAAATATTATAAATGTCAAATCACACTAGCTTAAAATATTACAACACACCATAAAAACACCCACTGAAACTAAAAACTGACACAACGTAAAAATGCGTTTATATGAAATAATTAATAAACAATAAAAAAAGCAATTTTTTATTCAACTAACGCCTTTTTAGTAAATTTACAATTTATTCTATTTCTGCTTTCTCAGTTGAATATATTTAAATACATTGAAATAGTTATTGTTCATATATTCATAGGTGAAAGTAATATATGAAACATATGCATGTTAAAAACATATTCCCAATAAAATGTCCCATATATTGGATGTATAAAAACATATATTTAAATATATTAAAACAACAATACATTTCACGGCTACATTTCTTCTCCGTATATTGAACATTTTCTTTATAGTCCTTAACTGATGACATGGATACAGAGAATGCTGTTGCATACCTTTATATTGTGCTTGTTTTCCCTATTCCGTGCTTTTTCTAAATTGTAAAATCGATAACTTTACGGAAAAATGTTCGCCCATGCCTAAAACCGCCACTGCACACGTCACAAATGAACAATGTGATACGTACATTGTGGCTCAATCTATTGAATTTAACGTTTGCAACACCAAGGTTGTGGGTTTGAATCTCAGTAACAGTTTCTACTGTGCAACAAAAAATCTACTTCACTTTACACACAGGTGTCTGATATATTCAGAAACGTTTAAACGTAAAAGTTCAGATCGATTTCAACATTTTTGCACAATCTGTCGTGATACGATGACATAATTTGGTGAATCGTCAGTTAATAAAAGTCCCAAGTCATGACGCTTTCCACTCGAAAAACAACAATGGAGTCCTGCAAACGTCTTGTGGGCTTCTTCCCGACTCACCAGAGTGTTCCGCTTCCCCCGGCCTTCACTGGTCACGGACACGGATACGGAGCGGGAGAAATGTTTTCCAGCTGAAGCGCTGCTGGGTCTGCGGCCCATCATCAGCTGAGAGCCGGTCAGGTTCAGGTCCGACACGTCTCCTGCTGGCCCAGACTGGATGGATGCGCACGGACTCCGAGATGTGTGCATTCTTTAAAACTGAAGAATGAGAATGTTATTCCCTTGGGCAATAAAGCCACTAGCAAAGCCATAATATTGGAATTACTATGTAGAATGTAATAGAATAGCCTTTTGTCACTGTGCACATATACAATGCAAGTTATACACATGCTCGATGAAATTATAGCATCTTCCTACACAGCGCAACTATAATTACAGTACAGTAACATGCATAGTAATTACAGTACAGAATTGTGTACTGAAAAAAATGTGCATTTAACAATATAATACAAACATATAACTTGAATGTGCAGCTCCTGAATGTGCAATTTTCTATTTATGTTTCAATGTCACCGTTTTTTTTTATTATTATTAACATGTTTTTTTTTTTTATTCTATTTTAGTTTTTTTCTTGTATTTTGGAAAAAGAGGGAACAAAAACAAAAATCAGTTCACATTTAATTCCTCGTTGTATGTACAAACTTGGCCATTAAAGTTGATTCTGAATGTTTGATTTACACTGTGGTTTGGATGAATTAATCCCAAATTGACTCTTAGTCTGATTACAGTCGAAACCGGCTCTCGTAATCTACAACACAGATTACATACAATTGCATAAAATAATTAAAAGTGTAGGGTCTTTATAAAGCGATCTGTACAAAACATGGGATAGAAATAGTGACTATCACTAGTGAGCAAATAGAAATTGCTAGCAATTAAATTATTATAAAACATAAATGATAAAATAATAATAGCATAATAACACGAGAAGTAGCTCTGTCTGCTCTGTGTGTGCAATACACATACACACACACACACACACACACACACACACACACACATTTTATTGTGTATTAATACAAAATGCAATAAATTCATCCACAGGTTGTTCAAATCATCTGTTGATCACATCATCAACCGATCTGTAAATGATGGACCAAATATGCAATTTACTGTAAGAAAAGAGTGTTATATTGCAGTTATGTTCGCAAAACTGTCTCTTACATCACAACAAGCGTGTTAAAGAATCAGAAGGCCTCGTGATGCTGACCATCAACACACAAAAGCAAGAAAGAGAACGAGTTTATATCGATTCAGGTGGCAAAAGCATCGCAATAAGACACTTATTCACAGGCACCAGATGGAAAACACGACGAAATCGGAACAATGATCACACAGAGCGGGTGCTTACCTTCCTCCGGTCCTTCACATCGGATAAACACACGGTGTTAGCGTGTAAAAGGGCGCAGATATTCCCGTCCGGAGCGTCTGACAGTGATTTCTCATCTGTCTCCAACTCCAAAGCGCAACATCACCTCATTAGCAACGGAAAAACATACAGAGCTCCACCTCTCAAAAGCACGGATTGGTTGGCAGGAGAGCCATCTTGACGCCTGATTGGTGGCTTTCTCGAGTCCTTCATACGTCGCAAGAGAAGGCGTGGCTTAAAGACAAGGTTGGTAGGCTTGCCGCTCTAGGGGCAGATGTGGCGCCAGTTCAAACGAGAAGAACATGAAACGACAATGATTTAATTTATTCATCATTGTGAGAAAATTAAACTACAGCACAATTTTATTGCAAATTAAATGATGCGCTGAATAAATAGACAAGTAGTTTGTTTATTAGCGCAAGTTTAAACAGATTCTTGCAAACAGTACTATTCAGGGAATGTGTTTTAGTACAAAAAAGTCCAATTTAAATAATCTATCACATTGTTTAAAATGAATGATATTTTAAATTCTAAGCTTATTTATCAACATTTTTTTCCTCATTTCCTATTTATTCATAATTTACTTTTGATGTCACTTTAAATCACTCAGGGAACAGTGTAACTCCACTTGTAAAAAAAAAAAAAATAACTACATTGGATTAACATTTTGTAAGAAAAAAACAACATCAACGAAAATAACACATCAGTCTTGAACACAGAAGACATATTTTGATTTTAACATATAATGTTGCATAGATAAATCTTAAAAGTGTGCATTCTAATCATATCTGATCTCTCATATCATCATCAACAACAACAGAATAGAACAAGCAATTGGAATGATTTTATGGCAACAACATCTCAAAACATTTAACAAGATGGCTTGTTTTTTAAGCTTATTTCACTTAAACATTACATGGCTTAAACATTACGACTGCTTAAACTCCACTGCGAGCTTCCAGATTTCAATCGCTTTGGCCAGAGTAATTTCATCCGAAAGATCGTCCAGCCCAGGAATAGAAGGGATGTTCTTCTTTTCCAGATGGATTTCCATAGTGGTTCTGAAGCTATGTGGTGGGACAGAGTGAGAGAGAGAGAGAATGAGAAAGAGAAAGAGAGAGAGAGAGAGAGAGAGAGAGAGGAAGAGTGAGTGAGTGAGAGAGAGAGAGAGAGATTGAGAGAGAGAGAGAGATGAGAGAGTGAGAGAGAGAGAGAGAGAGAGAGAGAGAGAGAGAGAGAGAGAGTGAGAGAGCTTTCAGATCAACAGTTAGCACTGGTCTATTGTTCCCAGCGCACACACAACACACACACACACACACACACACACACACACACACACACACACACACATTCCCTTTCTCTCCGTGAGCAGCTGGTGCTCAGTAGGTGACCAGGACACGGGGCAGTGACAGATGGGGCTCGAGGGGTTAACGTGTGCCTCTTTTTAGATTTAAAGCCCCCCGGCTCCCAGGGGAATCAGGAAGTCTGCATTGTTGTGATTGAAAGTGAAACTTGCTGTTGTTTTTATCAGTGTTTTTGGAAACGTTTAAGCAATTGCAAGTATGCGAGTCAAACTGCAAGTTTATGCGTCAGTAACGTATGGAAAGCCGAAATGAACGGATGGAACGATAGACTGGTTTCAAGCTCATGTGTCTTATTTCTATAAGCTCATATCGCACCAGTTTTCTAAAAAAAAAAAACAGATATCACATCCTAATTTTCTTAGCCATTCGTTTAATTAATGGCATTTCATTGATTAGTTTAATGAATGACCTTTGACCTCAGTTTACTTAAGCTAGGCAAACATCGTCTGTCTTGAAAAATAAAGCGTAATAAACAGTTTGTCTTGAAAAATACTAATAGTAATATCTATTCCCACAATGTTCAAAAATGTTACGTTAAATAAAAAATGTTACGTTAAATCCTGTGAAATACGGAAAAATGGGGGCTTATATTTACGTGCATATTTGAAATCGGTGTTTGAAATAAATTCACAAATTCATAATAATTCATAATTTATGATAAATTCATAAATACAGTATACGTTTCATGATGTTATATATACATATATATATATATCATGAGTTCATATATATTATATAGTATATAGAGTCATTGAGTTCAGGAGTTGTCAGTGTTTAAGTGACACTGACCTAATTATCCCCTCATTTACGTATATATAAATAAAAAATAAATAAAATGATAAACAGTTAGCTTCTCCTGCATTTCTGAACCTAGATCTATTACGTGTCATCTGTGATTTCTCTGTCCTGATTTTCTACCGTTTGCTTCCCTTTTGGGTCACTCATCACTTCTCACCATTAATGCGTCCAAAAGGTGTTTGTGAAGGCCAAACAAATGGAAGAGCTGGACTGACTTACTCCCAGTGAGCGGCGAATCCGTCCTCCACGCTGCTGCTGGTCTGGAGCTGAAGGATCTCATGCAGTTCCAGAGACAGAACGTCAGTGTCCGTCACAGTCAGGAAAACCCTCACCAGCCTCCGCTCCTCCGACGTCAGACTCTTCCGGAAATCCTCAGAGAGACGCTGGAACGGATCCTGGAGAATAGTAGACAGCAGATTAAACTTCAAGCAGTTAAACTTAAAAAGCCGAAGCGCAGAAGCAGGGAAAACGTCTTTTTTGTACTTTTGTATTTTTCTTCATCTTAATAGCTTTTCCAGGTCTTTATTCATATTTTATCGTTATCTATTTATTTTTATTGTATCTTTATACAATGTATACGATCTGCTAAAAGCACAATGGCGTAGGTTGTTTTCTGGGATAAAGATTTATTTCATCAAGAATAAAGGGTTACAATCTCAAGATGCTTTCCAATCATCTTCATAGGATTTTTGAGTTAGTTTGCATTTTTTTGATTAGTGATCACTTTATTTATCATCTTTTATTATTATTATTATTATTATTATTATTATTATTATTATTATTGCCATTGTTGTTGTTATTGCTGTTATCATTATCATTATTATATATAGAAACTTGTAACTTATATATGATTAAATTATTATTACATCATTTACATTTAATAATGAAATATTAAATAATTATTATTCACTGAACTGTACTGAAAATCAAATATAGCAACGTGAACAAAGCAAATATACAAATCGTACAAAAGCAAAAGTAAAAATCTAATTTCACAATTACCCACACATTTGCCTTTAGATTGTCTAAACAAACTTTTATGTATGATATCATGTGACCCGCCTTAAAAGATCTGATTGGCGGATGAATAAATGAACAATTTGGACGAGTTCAGTTGATCAGATCGTTATAGTGACAAATAATCGCCAAATAATAAAAAGTTACAGACACTAAAAGTTTTATAAATATAACAAATTTGTGTTTTGACAGGCAAATTTAAACCCTGGAAAGTGAAAATAAAAGCCATGTGACCTGTCCTTTCTTCATCATCTGTTGGCTCTTCCAGCAGGAGAGAAGCTGCCAGGTAGAAGTGCAGTGACGGAGCCGGTTCTCCTTTAAAGCCTGAAACACAAACACTCGGGATTACATTACTGAGACACGTGCGCATCAGATTACTAATTTGGTAAATTAACTCGGAAAATCCATGGCTAAAAATTAAATGAAGAAGTCAAAAAGCCGTAATCCAATCAGGTTTTATCTCTAGAGCCAAATGTGATGGGAATATAAATGCATCTTCCTTTCGAGATGGATTTCAGAAGACGCTAATTTAAGCACCATCACAAAATAAAGTTTCAAAAAAAAAAAAAAAGAAAATGTATTTATTTAATTATTTTAAAATTATAATTACATTTTGTTAGTTTTATCTTTAAAACACTATATTTTCTTTATTTAACAAACCTAACTTGTGGCTCATATCTTTTCAATGTAGTTTTTACTTAAAATAATTATTTTTAAATTAATTAATAGTTAAAAAAATCTATTCTAGAAACTCCAATTCCCAGAACTCTTAACACAAATAAATGGAAATAATTTTATATTTACTTTTAGTTTTTATTAGCTCAATAACAAAAATAAATAAACATTAGTCACATAGCACCACTAAATAGGGACTAAATAACGTGTAGAGTAATAACCAAAAATTATTATTATTTGAACAGACGTAGCGTCCGGTATATTAGCCCTAACGGCTAGAAAAAAACGTCCAAATCGTCGGAAAACAGTCAAAAATGAAAAACACAGACAAGGAGTCAATAGCAGAGAACAAATACAATCAAAACGCTGGGAAATAAATCTTGACTAAATGCAAAGGCTCATGGTATTGGCTGAGAATTCTGGGAGTTGGAGTTCGGATCACTATTAATATAGATTATTCCAGTAAAATTATATCCTAAATTGGTCACATGTTAGGTTTGTTAAAAAAAGAAAACACGAGGAAATTTACGCATTTAAACCAGAAAAAAAAATGTATTCTGTGCCTGAAAAATCTGAGGGGTATATTCACAGGTATATGAAATTCGCGTATTTTTAAATACGGTATTTGAAATCGGCCTTCCACCCCCCCCCCCTCAAGTTTTTCAGCATCTGAAATTAGAAAAAAATGTGCTTATATTCATGTAAATACGGTATTTGAAACCGGTGTTTATAAGCACCCACCAAGTTTTTGAGCATCTAAAAATAGAAAAAAAGGTGCTAATATTCACGTAAATGCGGTATTTGGCAATTGGTGTTCATAAGCACCCCCCACGTTTTTGAGCATCTAAAATTAGACAAAAGTGATGCTTATAGTCACGTAAATACAGTATTTGAAATCCGTGTTTACAGTAAAAGCACCCTTCACGTTTTAGAGCATCTAAAATTAGAAAAAAAAGGGTGCTTATATTAGCATAAATACGACAATACGAAGCTGAAAAAAAAGTCTTTTACTCTGCTTCAGTTCCTTACTGCGGTGTTCTCACCTCGGCCACACTGCTGGAGATGTGCTTCTGCATCTTCAGCGAGTCTGTCAGGTAGACCAGAAGCCGAACATGGCCGTCTCCTCCGGTTTTACCCAGGAACCGAAGTCCGATCTCCACGGCGTGAAGAGCGTCACACACATCAGTGAAGGAGCGCAGAACAGAGCGCATGGATGCCAGGACAGAAGCCTTCAGAGGTTCCTGCCAAGCATTTGAAATGTCTCGCTTTACCATCACGAGTGACATTTTTTATTGTTATTTATTGCAAATTAATTGTATATTTGTTGTCTTCCTCATGTTGAATATACTGTACTACAATAAAATAAACTATAATAAATATAATAATAAAGGAAGTTTTAGCGGTTCCTGCGAAGCATTAGAACATTTTCGCTTGACCAACACGAGTGACATTTTTTTGTTATTTATTGCAAATTAATTATATATTTGTTGTCTTCCTCATGATGAACATACTGTACTATATTAAACCATAAAATAAAATAATAAAAATAAAAGTCACTCACCTTTGGTGAAGGCGAGTGCCTAAATATAAATAATAAATAAATAATAAAACTAATAGAACGCCACCTCTAATAGAGACGGAAGTGTTGAAATTAGACAGCCATGGCGTTCTATTAGAGGTTTTACGGTATATAAAGTATGGCTTAATCAATCAAGTTAATAGAAAGTATAATCTTAAGTTAGTTTATCTTAACTTAATGAATGAATGACAGAATGAGTGACAGGAACCTGATACAGAATTAACAAATAAAATGAGTCATTTTATGGAAATGAGCAAAAGTGTGAGCACGTTAAGCAAGATAATCCTACAACAAGTGGAGGTTACCTGCGTAATCTTGGCTCGGACCTCCTCTAGGACTTCTGAGAAGTTCTGATGTTGTCTTCTCAGGTATTTATCGGTGTCCTGTGAGTGAAAGTACTCGACTGTCAACATTCGCTTGATGACATCATCAATACGTCTGTACTGATATGAAAATATGGTTGCAATACACTCAACGTACCGTTTTAATGCGGGGTTTGCCTGCGAAATAGCGTCGACTGAGCTCTCTCTCGATGGCCTGATGATCACAGAAACTCACTGTTTGCTGACCCTTCTCCAGCGTGTAATGACAGTTTGCCAACACCAGGGGGAGGAAATCCTTCTCTGGGTGACACAGGGCGATCTGACTCTCGCTCAGCGCCATCACTGGGACATTATAGTCACTGGAAATATGGAATGTTGAACAATGTGCTTAGATAGACCGGCAGACAGACAGACAGACAAGATGGACGGAGCAGACGGATAGATGGACGGACGTACTAACAAATAAATAGACACCTGAAGGGTCAGACAGACAAACAGACAAAGAATAGACAGACACTCAGACAGACAGACAGATAGATGGACAAACGCATAAACAGACAGACGCACAGACAAAGGAAAAAAACGATGGATTGAGGGACAGACAGATAGATGGATGGAGAACAAACACATGAACAGACAGACAAACCCATTAATAGACTGATGGACAGACAGACAAACCCATTACTAGACTGATGGACAGACAAACCCATTAATAGACTGATGGACAGACAGACAAACCCATTAATAGACTGATGGACAGACAGACAAACCCATTAATAGACTGATGGACGATGAACAGACAGATTGACAGATCAATAGATACATAGGCGGAAGAACGACAAGCACATGGTTAGGCTGACACGGACATTTATACTTTACAGAACAATAATTGCAAACCCAGTATATCTCAGTACAGAGGTACCTCCACTTACAAATGACTCTGTCAACAAACCTTTGTTTTTACGAAGGACGTCGTCGAGAAAATATCGTCTCACACACCATTCTCTCACCACACAACAGACAAAGACAAATCTTGCAGCCACAAGAATGTTAAGTGGGTTTTTTTTTCTTACCACTAATGTTCATGCTAGTCCGGTCGTCTAAAACGTTTTTTATTTTTATTCAACAAGAAGGTCAGTAAACAACATAAAAACACTTTTACAAAAGTAACACAGTTACAGACAGTCACTTCCGTAACCGCTGACGTGACTTTTGTTGACTGAAGCTGCGCCATTTTGTGTTTGAATAAACTTGCATATTATATTTGTATTATGAATATTGTAGTCCTGATTCATTCAACACACAACATGGTGTCAGAAGTGGAATCCTGCTGATGTCAGGATCCACGCTGATCCAGCTACGTCCCATCTCACTATCACGAGATTCAAAATGGTCGGATGTAACACGTTTTTATTACAGTTATTACGATACTTAATCATATTATAAAAGCATTTCTTTTACCAGGACAGATTATTGAATTTACACGCAAAATGCTATGAAATTACGTAAATTCAGGGCTCGTACACTTTCTGAAAGATCAAATTCAAGCACTTTCAAGCTCCATGTTCAGGTTTTTCCAGCACCGTACAGTTGTGCTGAAATTTATATTTAAAGCTACGCCTAAATCAAAACGAAACACTTAGAGAACGTTTTTGCCAAATGTGAAGTTCAATAAAACGTCACGTTTTAGCGGATACTAAGTTTCTAAGATCTCCAGAAAGCTGTAGACTTTAGTAATAGAACAGCTGCAGAACTTTCTTTGCTCAAAGTATAAACCAGGATATATAATCAGGTCTAATTTTTAAAAAGTGCTTAACCTTTTAAAACAAAAAACAGATAGATTTTTTGATTTTTGATATAAAATGATTTGATGGTATAACTGTTTTTTTTGTTTTGTTTTGAATGCTTGTTTAAATACAAATAAATCCTATTATATGTTAATTACTAAATTAAATACTAAAATCCGAAAATGTGCCCCCACATTCCCAGGGCCTTGGCAAAATTATCAAACATCACGGTCCGTGACAACACAAAGTTTGGAGACCACTGCGTTAATGCATTAATTTTAACGTGCGCTGATATTGATAATACGGAGGAAAAAGTTTGCCACTTCACGTGACCACGTCTGTCCCTGCTGATTCTGAACAGTCTCAGGTTGATTAAAGTTTAGTATGAACATGGCGTCGAAACCTTGCGGAACGAAAAGTTGTTTTAACCCCGTTCGGTTCCAACATTTATCCGGAATCCACCGCGTAGTTAAATTGTCAAGCATTTTCAAGGCCTTGAAAACACATTAGCGAAATTCAAGCATTTTCAAGCACCTGTAGGAACCCTGTAAATAAATAAAGAGACGTACCACTTTATTTGAATATTGAGCAGTTTGCGAGTCCGTACCTGGGGTTGTGGTGACACAGCTTCCTGGATTCCCGCACCAGAGAGTTGTGTGTCTCTGACAGGAGATCTACAACAGCGTGAAGACACGAACCAGCTCCACGACGACTCGCCAGGAGAAACTGCCCGGAACTCTCCATGCTCAAGTCTGTCTCACAAAGTTCTTCACTCAAACCTACAAAGACGGAATAGAGAAGCCACAGGGTTAAACAGGAAACTAGCCAGGCCTTGCTTAGCTGATATCAGACCTGAAATCTCCATTCTGAGACGGTTCCACACCTCCACGAAGATTCCGACCCTTTCCGACAACCACTTCTTCTGATGCACTGGAGTGAAAAACACAAATGAAAAACACAGGCAAGGAGTCGATAGCAGGGAACAAACACAATCAAAACGCTGGGAAATAAATCTGGACTGAACTCAAAGGCTCATGGGATCGGCTGAGAATTCTGGGAGTTGGAGTTCGGATCACTATCAATATCTGTTATTCCAGTAAAACGATATCAAAATGGAATTGGTCACGTTAGGTTTGTTAAAATAATAAAAAAATAGTATCTTAAGGGGAAATTAACGTATTTACACTACGAAATTAAAAAAAAAAGGATTTTGTGCCTGAAAAATCAGAAGAGTGCTTATATTCGCAGGGTTCTAAAATTCGCATAAATATGGAATTAGAAAACTAAACAGCAACGAAAACACACGTGGTTGTGTCTCCAGCGAGAAACGAGAACATCAGAGATTAATGAGACGCACCAGAAGGAAGACTGCAGAGTAGTGAGGTGATGGAGAGACGAGTGTGGAACCCTGGAGGAAACACACTCACGAGCTCCGACAGCAGCGACGCCAGGGACGGCAGGTGGATCAGCTGACGCACACACTTCACCTGACCGACACACAACACAACGCCGCGTCGCACAAAGCTGAGCTGAATTGAATTTTTTGTTGTCTCAGACAGGTTATATAATCTAAATTTTATTATAATTCAAATATGAATTTTCTGTAGTCTCAGACAGGTTATAAAATTTGAATTTTATAATAATTTAAATATGAATTTTCAGTTGTCTCAGACAGATTACAAAAACAGAGCGTAATTAAAAACAAAACAAAACACTGCTAGCCGAATGCTCGTAGTGCAAGTTCAACTTCAAGTTTAGTTTATATATAAAAGGTTACAGCCCCTCTCAAAGCTACCGTCTACTGTCAATACTAATTACACAGTGCTAATTGTGCTACACTAGTCTTGCTAATTAGTGATGATGAGCTTGCTTAAAAAATGAGTTTAAAAACATCATCATTAGCTAAATGCTAATGACGCAATGCTAATTGTGCTACTGTCGATACTAAAAACACAGTGCTAATTGTGCTACAGTAGTATTGCTAATTAGTGATGATCAGCTTGCCTAAAAATGAGTAAAAAAAATTACAGCAATTAGCTGAATGTTAGTAACACAATGCTAATTGTGCTACCGTCAATGCTAAAAACACAGTGCTAATTGTGCTACACTAGTCTTGCTAATTAGCGATGTTGAGCTTGCCTAAAAATGAGTTAAAAAAGAAACACTGCAATTAGATGAATGCCAATAACGCAATGCTAATTGTGCTACCGTCAATGCTAAAAACACAGTGCTAATTGTGCTACATTAGTTTTGCTAATTGGTGTTGATGAATGCCAATGCTATTTGTGCTACTATCAATGCTATAAGTTTGTTAATGAGAACACAATGTTAAATGTGCCGCACTATTAATTCTAATCTTCATTAGTAGTCAGTATTCAAGCTAATGAGACAATGCTAATTGTGCTACTACCAATGCTATTAGTATTTGTTAATGAAAATAACAAAATGCTAAATGTGCCACACTATTAATTCTAATTATTACTATTATCCAGCGTTCAAGCTAATTGTGCTACTATCAGTGTTAATAATAAGGACTAATGATAATTGTGCATTCAATGCTAATTATAACGATTATAGCTAAAAACAACCCTTTTCTTCACTGAAAGTACCAGATTTCTAATAATTTTTAACCTTGTTGACATAAAGCGTGAGTAGAGGCGTCTGCGCTTGGTCGATCTGCTGAGAGAAGCTTTCCATCGTCAGCACAGGAGACAGACTCCAGAAGGCCGAGTGATGAGTGGGACAGTCGGAGGGAAGAGGAAGAATGTCCCGAGGGTCTCCTCTCAGAAGCTTCATCAAGGGACTGTCCGTCAGTCTGTCAGCCGCCATCAGATCCTGAGCTCTTGCCAGCATCCTGCTCAAGTTCTGAGAACAGAAACCAACATCTGATCATCTGAAGAGATCACACAGTGAAATCTGGTTCATTCACGGGACCCAAGAAGTAGCTGAAGGCCGGTGTTCTCTCCAAGTGAGAAGTCGACATGTGGCACTGTATTATCATGCTTTATATTGTCTTACAATGTCTGATGGTGTGTGTGGGCATCTGATGGTGTGTGTGTCTGATGATGAGTGTTAGTGTCTGATGGTGTGTGTGTGTGTGTGTGTGGGTGTCTGATAATAGTGTGTTTCTGTGTGTGTGTGGGGCGGGGTATCTGATGGTGTGTGTGTGTCTGATGATGAGTATTGGCACCTTATGGGGTGTGTCTGAAAATGGAGTGTGTGTGTGTGTGTGTGTGTGTGTGTGTGATGATGTGCGTTGTCATCTGATGGAGCGTGTGGAGGTCTGATGGAGTGTTTGAGTGTCTGATGATGAGTGTTGGCGTCTGATGGAGTGTTTGAGTGTCTGATGGAGTGTTTGAGTGTCTGATGATGAGTGTTGGCGTCTGATGGTGTGTGTGTGTGTGGGCATCTGATTGTGTGTGTGGGCATCTGATTGTGTGTGTGGGCATCTGATGGTGTTTGTGGGCGTCTGATGGTGTTTGTGGGCGTCTGATGGAGTGTTTGAGTGTCTGATGGAGTGTGTGGGCGTCTGATGGTGTGTGTTAGTGTCTGATGGTGTGTGTTAGTGTCTGATGGTGTGTGTTTGTGTCTGATGATGTGTGTTGGCGTCTGATGGAGTATGTGGGCGTCTGATGATGTGTGTTAGTGTCTGATGGTGTGTGTTAGTGTCTGATGGTGTGTGTTTGTGTCTGATGATGTGTGTTGGCGTCTGATGGAGTGTGTCTGTGTCTGATGGAGTATGTGAGCGTCTGATGATGTGTGTTAGTGTCTGATGGTGTGTGTTTGTGTCTGATGATGTGTGTTAGTGTCTGATGGTGTGTGTTTGTGTCTGATGATGTGTGTTGGCGTCTGATGGTGTGTGTCTGTGTCTGATGGTGTGTGTGAGCGTCTGATGGAGTGTGTGAGTGTCTGATGACGAGTGTTTGAGTGTCTGATGATGTGTGTTGGCGTGTCTGATGATGAGTGTTGGCGTTTGATGGAGTGTTTGAGTGTCTAATGATGGAGTGTGTAGGTGCCCGATGGTGTCTGATGATGAGTGTTGGCGTCAGATAGAGTGTGTAGGGTCTGTTGATAAGTGTTGTAGTCTGAAGTCGGCGTGATGATGTGTGTTGGCGTCTGATGATGATGAGTGTGTGTTTCTGATGGTCTGTGTTGCCGTCTGATGGAGTGTTTGTTGGACTCTCATGTCTTGCTAGTATTGATAGTAGTCATGATGTGTGTTGCGGTGTGTTCAAGATCACACAATAGGAACACAGCGAGGCTGACCATCAGAACAGGACTGATGACATATGTGCAGACCGCGCTCTCCCACCGCTCTCTAGATCTGCGTGATGACAGATTCATCCCAGCACCTGAAAGAATCAAGCAGGAGACGTATAAACAACACAACAGATCGTTCACATTACACTGGAGACAAATCCAACCTGAGGAGGTCTGTAGAAACCGCTCAAAGATCAGATGAAGCACGATGGTAGTGTCGTCCATGTTCAGATCCAAAGTCTTCCCGAGAACCTCCATGTCCTTCTCCAGATGTTCCCAGAGGAAACCAGCAACATTGTGAACAGTGGGGCTGATCATCGACGATACACCCTACAGACAAATCACAGGCTATTCTTTAATTATTTTTTTCCAATCAGAATGATTATATTCTTTCTGGTTTTGTCAAAAAAATTAAATAAAAAAAATATATCAATCAATCAATCAATCAATCAATCAATCAATCAATCAAACAATTAACTAATTAATAAATCAACAATCAGCCAACCAACAAATTAGTGAGTTAATCAATTATTCAATATAAATAATAATTAATTAATCAATATTCAAATTATTCAAAACAATCAATCCATAAATCATTCATTTAATAATTTAGTCAATCAATCAACGTACCAACCAATCAATCAACAAACAAACCAATCAAAAAATCAACCAACCAGTCAACCAATCAGTTTAACAATTAATCAATTAATCAAACTGTCAACCAGCCAATCAACATATCAATCAATCAATCCTTCATTTGTTCAATCAGTCAATCACTCAACAAACCGACCAAACAATCAATCAACTAATAAATGTCCCTAATCCTAATCAATCAATCAAATCAAACAATCACTAAATTAACAAGCATATCACATCAAAAGGCCGGACCAGGAATTGAACTTGTGTTCTAAACAATTCCTCCTGCAGTGTCTAATCTTAAAATAGTTAATCTATCTAGTAAGAAAAAAAAACCACACATTTATTGTCTCATTTCATGATTCTTTAGCGTGTCCAGAATGTATTTTTTTGCATTATGTGTGTGTGTGTGTGTGTGTGTGTGTGTAATCCCTTCCTTCCCGTTTATGATCATTTTTATGATCCAACACTGTACCTGTGGATAGTGAATGGTCCCTTGCATCATGGCGAGGTGAAGACAGAGACGGAGGACACAGGACTGAGCTAGAGTCAGGGTTCTGTTGGGAGCTTCAGAGCGGTTTACAGCTCGTCCCAGCACGTGACCCGTCTGTGTCAAGTCTCTGTTCAAGTTTCCTTGAGCTCTAGTAAAACCCAGGACCGGATTGTGGTTCTGGCCTCCGATCGGAACTCCACACGTGTCACATTTTGCCAAATCCATTGGTTTCCCACACTGAAATAAATGTGTTTATATTGGTTACTCTCAGCTGATTTAATGTACACCGACTGAAAATAGAGAATGAGATGTAGTGGTGTAAAGTACTTGAGTAAATGGTACTGTTAAATGTAGTCGGTTGAGTAAAGTATTTTGTTACTTAATAATTCTTGCTACTTTGAACTTGTACTGAGTATCAAAAATAACCTACTTTTACCCTCTACTTGACCACATTGTCTTCCACTACATTTGAATGGACACGTATCGTTACATTGTAATTGTGTGCAACAAGAGACTGACTGACTTTTTGTTCTTTTTTATCTATTTTGTTGTGCAATTTTGAAACATGAGGTGATAAATTTAGTTTCTATAAAACCTCGCAAGAGTTTCTTGTTTCTTGACATTTCTTGGTGTTTTAGACACTATGCGACTTTTACTCAAGTCTTCCTGGACTTTTAACTTGTAATGGAGTAATGTTTACAGTATCAGTACTTTTCCTCAATTATGAGTATTATACAACTATATATATAATGTCTTGTGCGTTTTTTAAGTCTAAATTCAATACGAGTAAAATACGTAACTTTTAAAATGAGATATTTTACAACTTTTACTCAAGTCTTCCTGGAATTGGTGACTAGTAACTTGTACTGGAGTCATTTATATCCGTACTTTTCCTCAATTATAAGCATTATATATTATCTTGGTGTGCTTTTTGAGACAAAATTCAGAACAAGTCAAATACGTATCTTCTTCTAAAAAAAGATACTTTACAACTTTTACTCAAGTATTCCTGGAATTGGTGACTTGTAACTTATAATGGAGTCATTTTTATCCGTACTTTTCCTCGTATTAATATTGGTGTTTTTTTTTAGCCTAAATTGAGTACAAGTAAAGTACGTAACTTCTTCTAAAATAAGAGACTTTACAACTGTTACTCAAGTCTTCCTGGACTTGGTGACTTGTAACTTGTAAAGGAGAAATATTTACAGTAAAGTACCTGCACCTTTACTCAAGCATGAGCTCTTTACACCTCTGATGAGAAGTCACAACAGACAAAAAAAAAACCCATCTATAAATCTCACATTTCCCACAAAACTTGGATGTCCGTTAGCGCACACTGTAGAGCAGACGGAGGAACACGTCAGTCAGATGATTATCACGTCCAGTCTGGTTGATCACACACTCACGGTACATGGTCAGCTTCTCTCCTCCGAGCCACTGCTGGGCTTCACTGGTGTAGTTGTCGGGCATTGTGGGTAGAAAGGCTTCCTGTGAGAACCCAACAGAACATTGTGAAGCCCAGAAGAGCAGGAATGTCTGGTGTGAGGGACTGACGCTCATGCTCTGAGGTCGAGAGGCGATGACGTGTAGGGGACGCAGCAGCTCTTTCCCGCTGAAGAACACGGCGCTTGCGTGAACCAGCAGCTCCAGAAGAACCCGTCGCCTCGCTGGAACGTCTGCGCTCACACTCAGGAAAGACCCCGGACCACCGATCTGATTGGCCAGCAGAGACGCGCAGAGATCCCGGACGTGACCCGACAACGTCTGTCTGACAAACTCACCCAGAAGAACCACTTCCTGTGGAGGGGGGGAGCAGACAGATGAAAGATGGATGGATAGTTATTTCAAGATTTTTTTGGCTTATTTGGTCAAGAATTTATTTTCTAGCAGTGTGGATAACATATTATCACAAAACACGATCACAAAATTTTTTACAAATAGATAAATATGTTTCTAAATGCACAAAAAAATGAAAGACTAAAATGAACTAAAAAATGAAAACCCAATTTTATCGAACCCGCTTTTGCACAAAATCCACATTTATTTATAAATCTACAGCATTCATTTTTGAATTTATTGCTACAGTACAACCACAAATGTAAAATAAATAAATTAATATATGACTTTATATGAGTATACAATGAATTTTGTTCTTATACAATGAATTTAGAACATAAACAAGACATGTTAAAAATGTACACAATAAATTCTTACAAGATGAATGAATGAACAAATTAATTAAAATGGACTTTTTCTGTGTTTTATTTTGAAAAAAGAGCCACTCGACCTTGGAGGGTTAAAAAAGAAAAGAAAAATATATTACAAATTGAACAAAAACTATGCTACATTATATTGCGGTATTTAAACGAGTGTTTATTTAGTGTTGAGTTTACATTAATTGACATATTACACCTCAATATCCAATATTACAAGCTTCAGTCATTTAATTGCGATTATTTGCGATTAATCGCGATTAATCTGGCCAGAAAAGTGCGATTAATTATTTTTTTTAAATAACCGTGTCACCCAATCGTGTCGACACATTAGAACAATAACAGTGAGATCTACTGTACCTGAGCTTGAGGATGTCTCTTGCCCTCGGGTGAATAAAAGCGGCTGGTGACCTGCCTGAACACGGCTAAGGTCAACAGAACCGGGCCGGAAACATTCGCTGCCTAAAGAGGAAATGAAAGTGGTCATTTGTGCTCCTATTGCAACAAAGATTAACTATCGTATTCACGCAAATATAAGCACGCCTGTGTTTTTTCAAACACAAAAAAAAAATGTATAATATTTATATATATTTTTTTGGTTCTGATTGCGTTAAATTTCTCTTTATAATACTCTCTTTAAAACCTCTCTCTCTCTTGCTTGGCTATCGATTCATCGATATTAAAGTGCAATGAAATTTGACACCTCAGCGATTATTTTCTTTAAATGTAAACTTCAATAAAGCATCACGTTTTAGCGGCTACATTCTCCAAGTATTTAATTATATAAGCAAACTCATCATATATATATAGTAGAAATGCTTTATGAATTTATTTTCAAGCCGTGGAACCTTATTGTATACTTATAAACGAGGAAATAGAATCAAGTCTAATGTTAAAAAGGTGTCTAACATTTTAAAACAAAAAAAAAAACAAACATAGATTGCTTTTTTTATTTTTGATATACAGTATAAAGAAACTTCAAATACCACAACACGGCTGTCTTCATTGGTTTCAGCGGTAAAACGTTAAATCTCATATTTGTCTTTTGTCATAACTGTGTTTTAATTTGAATGCATGTTTAAATACAAATAAATACTGATAGGTGTTAAATACTAAATTAAATACTAAAATCGGAAAAATATGAAAACGTGAACGAAACAACAGTCTAAGATAAGATAAGATAAGATAAGATAAGATAAGATGGACTTTATTAATCCCACTAGGGGACATTTTTGTGATCTACAGCAGCCAAAAACAGAGAAAGTTTTTAACAGAAAGGAAAAAAGACCATTTCAAGGACAACAGTGAAGGCAAAAAAGAGAACAAAAGGAAGAAACAACAATAAATAAATGCATAAACATAAAAACAAAAACAATAGTGCAATTGTGACGAGACATAAATATAATGTGCAGTCTATAGATCCCTAAGCTCAGGTCCGAGATTCCACTATAGAATGACATTTTTAAGCATTTTCATGGGCTTGAAAACACATTGTGACCTGCAGGGGTTGGTTGAGGGGGTCCACACGGCCTCCCAGAAGAACTTCACCCACTGCGTCTCTGAGGCTCCGATACGACGGACCACAGCATAACACGCGATCCACTTCAGTCCCAATCAGTTGCTGTCGAAGCACAAACGGGCGGATTATACTCGAGTAATGATTGCTGTTTCCCGTAATCAGAGGTGTAAGGTACTTGAGTAAATGTACTTCATTACCTAAGTATGCTTTTGGCTACTTCGTACTTGCACTGAGAATCAAAAGCATAAGCAACTTTTAATCAAAATCTTAATCTTAAAATCTATTTAATGTTAAAATAGTCACTGTGACGTGACTATATTTCGCCTAGTTTTTTGTGTGCGACGTGAATAAATGAGTCGCTGAAATTATACGTACATTCTGCTTAAAGTACATTTAGCTGTGAGTTTGTGATGTGCTTTTCATTGAAATTATACGTAGTTTATTAAGTACACTGCGTCTCTTTGTGTAATTGTATTGCAGAGAAACAGTCCTAATCACAGAAGAGGAAGAATGTTTTTTTTGCTAATTTTATTGAATAAAACGTATATAATATTATTATATATAAATATATATATATATAATTTACTAATCAGAATTTTATTTTACATCTATGGTATATTTTTTATTTTGCACATTAAAGTGATAGAGACTGACTTTTTGTTCTTTTTATCTACTTTGTTCTACCATTTTTAAAACATTGAGGTTACGTTCCGTTTCTGTAAACAATAGAGTTTGTTTTCACATTTTTTTATTTTTAATTTTTGCCTGTATTGAGTAAGAATAAAACACTTCTTAATGCTTAAGTTCATTTAAAATTGGACACTTTGCTCCTTTGGCTCAAGTCTTTTTGAAATTGGTGACTTGTAATGGAGTCATTTTTACAGTGAGTATATGTACTTTTACTCAAGTATGTCTGGTACTCTTGACACCTCTGCCCGTGATGGACTCACATGGTGCCTCAGGATCTGAGAGGGAAAGATCCAGTGGTATTCCGGGCTGTGGATCAGCGCTCTCAGCAGGTCGGTGCCGCCCTGACGGTTCAGCGAGCGCAGCAGATAAACGCGGAACCAGTCGTGATCCGCGTACTCGCACACCGCCTTCACCTGCGCCACCTGCTTTAGCTCCGCCTCCTCATGCTCATCTATACGCACCCACTCACAACCATTGGTCTTCATAGTAGTGCTGTCCATCAATTTATGATTATCGTTTTTCTAAAGATTTGCAACAAATTATTCCCAAAAGATCGCAATTAAAAGACAGAAGCTGGTAAAATTGGATATTGAATAATAATACATGTAAAAAACAATAGTAACTATACTCAACAATAAAAAAGCACTACTTAAAATCCGTTTGCATGTTTCTTTAATATGCAACATTTTCTTCTGATAACGATGAACAATTCCACCGGGCCTAACTACAAATCCCAGAATGCAGTGCTTTAGCTGCCTTGCCTTATACAAATTGCAATTGCATAATTGGTAACATTTGCATAAAAGTTTTTTTTTTTTTTTTCATTTTACATGTTTATTTATGGCAACAAAATTCTAAATTCGTAAGATTTGTAATGGAGGACAAAATATTAGGTTTATTTAAAACGTATGTTTATTCATTTTATGTGATATATACATTTAAAAAAAATTATAATTATATTTTAGTTAAACACTTTTCTTAATGTTGTTAACCATTCAAACTACTCGAACGCCGATTTGACAGCATTAGTGCATATCACTAATAGATTAACACAGACTCAGATTTGTGGCAATGAACAATGTAGTGATTTTAAAACAAGTGGCCATGACTATGTATTAGAGACGTCCAAAATAAAGCGAGATTGGTCCATAACTGGGTGTTTTATGTATAGAAAAATGCACCATATGAAAGCATCATTTTAGGAGACCTGATCTTGGCTTTAATATAAAGGTAAAATTTTATATAAAATGTTATGAAAAAGTAGCAATTTTTATATTTTTTGCATTTTTATACATTTATTTTTACTTGTAAAAGATTGTGTTCTAAAAAAAAAATTCACTCGACATTTCTGGTTTCAGGAAGTTCTGTGTCTGTGCAACGCCGTCTTTTAATTGTCTCATTTTAGCATAAAATATCAACAAAATTAGCGTTTTCCAGCATTTTCTAAGCAAAAAAAAGTCCTATTTTCTTGAAATTAGCAAAGTAATATATCACTCTTAATCCAACGTAGTTAGCTTAACAAGATTTTTTTTTTGTGTGTGTACTATACAATGCCTATACAATAATCAATAGCATACAATTGCCCTGTTAAGCAAATGCCACTAACCATCTTGCTGAGCCAGAACTCTGACTAGGATTCGTGCGACGGCGTCCAGACAAACCCTGAGACGAGCCATAGACAGCAGAAACTCTGCGGGGTCGTCCTGTCTGGAAGACGTCTGCCTGCGAGCCACTCTGCTGAGGAAGCTGCTGTCCTCCGTGACACCTCCAGCGCGTTTTCCAGGACGAGTGGATTCGTTCAATCCACAAGACAACAGCAAATCCTGAAATTGAACAAAGGAGTCAAAATGCACCGATCTTCTGCGCTAATTCTGATGAATGGAACACAGTGCGACCTCCACTTACGAACGACTCTGTTAACAAACATTTGCTTTTACGAAGGAATACTGTCTCTTTTAATTAAATTGTTTCACTATTTGATAGGCCAAATGTTGTAGCGACAATATAAAAAATATAATTTGACATATTTGTGACATCACGCTACATGTTTATGTTACAAAGATACTGTTCGTTAAATTGACCCGTGTTCAAAGTTTAAAAATGAAAAAATATATACTTAAAAGTATTTTTTTTACTTTGAAACTTGAAACTTCTTAGTTAGTGTAATCTGCATATAAACAAAAAATGGTTCAGTTGACATATTTGTAACACCACGCTACATGTTTTTGTTACAAAGATAATGTTCGGATCAATTTGACCCTTCAGACAAAATAGAAGCTAAAAAGAAATACTATTTGTTTACTATTATTAAATACTTAATATGTATTAATACTATTATTAAATACTATTTGTTTCTTTGCAACAATGAGACATAATACACCACTGTCTCAGACTCACACACACACACACACACACACACACACACACGCACACACGCACACACACACACGCACTCACACTCACACACACACACACACACACTGTTTATGGGAACTTTTTGGTTTCTGACACTTATATACATAATAAAAGACCCCCGTGTCAAATTGACCCGCGAACATTATTGACGCTCCTCTGAAACGAACATAACAGAAGAGTTAATATAACATTATTTTTACATTAATATAAACCGTCTGCAGGGTCTGGTTCATCTTCTCACCTGGAAACAGTTGACGAAGAGCCGGTAGAGTTCAGTCCTGTCCTCCGCGTCGAGCAGTTTGTTCTCCAAGTTTTCCAAATACATCCGAATGTGTTTCTTCACAAGTTTGAAGCTGGAAATGGAGCAGCTTGTTAGTAGGTGTGGGTGGTAAACTGGTATTAATGTGAAAAGCGGTATTGAGTTGTGCCACGATATGGATTTTGCAATATGGTGGATACGTCACACATCCATGATTTAATTTTATACATGTATATAAACACTTTAACACAGTATAACATGTTTTTTTCTTTACAACTTTGTAAAGAAAACAGAGACATTGCTAATCGAGTGCAGAAAGCGTAACAGGCTGATTTAATAGATCACAACCGCGAGCAGCTCCGATGTCGGTGTACTGTGTCTTTAAGAGCGGCCACACTGAGAAAGAGAACCGTAAAGATGCGTTTCTGCTTATTTATTATCAAAGTCGTTTGTAAACGTTTGATCACGCGACGTTCAGATTCTTACTCACGTCTCTCTCTCTGTCTGTCTGTCTCTGTCTCTCTCTCTGTCTGTCTGTCTGTCTGTCTCACTCCCTCTGTCTGTGTGTCTCTCTCTCTCTCTATCTCTCTCTCACTCACTGTCTGTGTGTCTGTCTCTCTCTGTCTGTCTGTCTCTCTCTCTCTCTCTCTCTCTCTCTATTTGTCTGTCTCTCTCTCTCTCT
>CM051500.1:3075168-3110904 GCA_028031935.1 Paedocypris micromegethes | reverse complement strand
CTCTCTCTCTGTCTCAGTTCATGGTTGTGATTGTGTGTAATGTGAAGGGTAATAACCTGTGATGCAGCAGTAGTTTGGGCAGCACAGAGCGGACGACAGGACTCTGGTCCACACACTCCAGGAACGGAGTGAGAGCTCGGGTTTTATACACGTCTCCTGCAGAACAAACACACACAACAATAACTGATGGTAGAAAATACTTTTCTAAGACATAGAGCAGTGCCAATGATTCGCTTCAGATTCAGTCGACCTGATCAGACGTTTCCTGAAATGACCGGCTGGATTCCAGAAGTGGCAGTTGCGGTCCAGCGGTAGAGAATTAAACCTACATATATAGTTTGAATCCGGTCCGGCCGGTTCTACAACTGAGTGTCCTTGATCAAGACGCCGACAACCACAATATTGACTAAATTATAAAATTAGCTGCAATACTTATTTATCTGTTTGTTATTATGGTTATTTATGTTATTGAGTAAGGTCGAGCTTCAATCAGTCAACCTATCTATCTATCTGTCTATCTGTCTGTCTGTCTATCTATCTGTCTGTCTGTCTGTCTGTCTGTCTACATATCTATCTATCTATCTATCTGTCTGTCTGTCTGTCTATCTATCTGTCTATCTATCTGTCTGTCTGTCTACATATCTATCTATCTATCTATCTATCTATCTATCTATCTATCTATCTGTCTGTCTGTCTGTCTGTCTGTCTGTCTGTCTGTCTGTCTGTCTGTCTGACTGACTGTCTGTCTGTCTATCTGTTTGTCCGTCCGTCCGTCCGTCCGTCGATCCATCCATCCATATATCTATATCCATCCATCCATAGATCCATAGAAAATATATCTGTCTGTCTATCTATCTATCTCTCCATCTATCGAGAAAAATAAAAAAACATTGCCATTCTGTGAGTATACGAGCATATTTTATATTTTGGAAGCAATATCTCTGAAACCAATATCTCTTGTTTTTTATTTGTTTACTTGACGGGAAAAAGTTTAAACATTTGTTTTATACACGTCTGGACTCTCGTCTCCCTGCACACCAGCGGTAAGAAAAAAGATTTGGTATAGTGAAAATATTTCAGAACTCTAGACGACATTTTAGCGGCGACGCATTTCTTTACTCTTCTTTACTCAGTACCTTTACTGATTTTTGTTATCTGGGACATTCATAAGTCGGGGTAACACTGTATAGTTCTATCTCATAGACATGTTAAATATGATCTTTACACGCGGTATTAAAGCACATTTACCTTGAGCAGAAATAAGAAGAGAGAGCAGCAGCTCCACCAGATCCTCCACAGGCTCTTGTCCATCAGTCAGACAAAAGCGAGAAACCACCTCCAGGAAAAAGGCATTACAGCGTTCCCTCATCTCTCGATGCTGCTCCAGGGCCAAACTGTGAAATTAATCTTTATTATACAATTACAAATACATTTTACAAATTCTACACATTTCATTCAGTACATTTTGTTTTAATTTAATTCATTCATATTGTATACATATTTTGTACTGTTTTTTTCTAACTATCAGGTGAAAGTAAAATACAAAAAAGTAATTAATCTAGTGCCTTTATATTCAGTATGCCTTTTGTCGCCTACTGAGCAATATTATAATACTATAATGCTATTGTATGATTACAGTAAACCTTTTCACTTACTGACTGATTATGTTTTTCACAGTGCTTAAAAACATGCTGAAATGTATTAGTTTGACCTGAGCATATATTTACAAAAAATTCTCTAAATAATTTTAAGAAAATAAAACACTTGCATGTTTCACTCACAATATCTACCTGCATATTAGTGGTAAGAAAAAAAACATTCTTAACATTAACATTCTTAAACTTAATATTCATCATATATAGTCAAACAATTTCCTAAAAACAGGCAATGTTTTATCGGCCATGCCCTCCATAAAAGAAAATGTTTGTTAACAGAGTCATTCATAAGTGGAGGTACCTCTGTATACAAATACATCTTGGAAAAAAAAAACGTTGCCTTCTGTAAATACATCTTTAAATGGATCTATTCTTCTGTTATCTATTGATCTTTCCTCTTACGTTTGTCTTCATATGTTTGTGTTATGGTATCACCGTTTCTTTATCATCTCATGTGTTGGTCTCTACGTTTTTCTATACGTCTATGTTGAATAATTTGTATGCCAGTCAACTCCGTGATGAACTCACTCAATGGTTGAGGACGCGGTGGGCAGGAAGTTGCCCGGCAGAGGGGCTCGGCACAGCGGACAGAAGGGCGTGTCTTCCTGGATGGATCTCCTCAGACACGACACGCAGAAGACGTGTTCACAGGGCAGGGCGGCGGGCTCCGACAGGTCTGATAGACACACCGCGCACTTCATGCCAAATCTAGAGAAGGAAAAAATTCAGATTACTAAGATTTTTTCAAATTAATTCAGATTTCAACATTCAAGCGCCGTCTTAACGTACGTACCGAAGCTCGTGGCTGATGGACTCCTCGTGGTAATCGTTGAGAATGCGAATGATCTGATGAAGATTGTCGGTGCTTCTCAAATCTGGCTGGTTTTCCATCAGCTAGAAACAGTGATGGGAATAACGGCGTTTTAAATAAACAGTGTCACTAATGGCGTTAGTAGCAACTTACTTTTTTGTAAGTTACTACTTTTTTATTTAAATAGATAATATTTCCTCCATTAATGACAAAAATGCTGCGCTACTATAATTGTGGTCGGAACAAAGCGACTGAAAACATGATGATTGGCTTAGATTAAATGTCCGTCATTTACCAGACAGAAGTATTGCGTTTGATAGCATACAAGCGCTCGCCCAGCAGGAGTCAGCGATGAGCCGAGGAGTAGAAACAGTGTACATTTGTGTTATTGTTATTTAATTTTGGTACATTGCTAAGTATTATACTGAGAGCAGAACAGGTATTTTTAAACTGTTTACTTTTGTGAATTTTATTCATTTACTTTTGATACATTCTATAAGAAGCATAATTTATATTTAGACTTATTTGTTGGACATTCAATTTTTTTATTTCAATTTTTTTATTTATTGCCGCCTATGAATACACTCAAGGTCGCCTAACATAAACATGGCGACCATAAACATACAACATGCACACGCACAACATCTGCCCGGTGAAATAGTTGTAGTCTGTGCAATAAATATTAAACGCTATTGGTTATCTATTGTGCTTTATTATTCACTATACTAATGATAACATTTATAATACTATTTTGAATTTGATAGGTGTCTCTCACATGGTCCCACCACAATATTAAAATAGCAGAGATTAATGTGCAGTGCTTTATAATAATAATTTATTTTATTTAACATATAAATACATAAATACATTTACCATATTTAATATAGACAGCAGCCAAATTATTTGACAAATTAAACTGTCACTTTTTGTTAGAAGTAACTATTAACTGTAACTATTTACTTTTTTAAAGGATCGTTCCCAACACTGGCTATAAAGAGAAAAACAACATTTGAGCTGTTAACTAAGAGGAATGTGTATAAAATATGTATAATCCACCTGCGAGAGGCTCAGGATTTGATTTGAATTTTCAAGACAATCTAAAGACATTTTTATTTAACGCATTAAACTGAGATACTTAACTCTGTCAGCACTGAAATTCTGCAATGGATAGTGCTTTATCAATGAAATGCTATATTATTATTATAATTGTGCATTACAAAATAATTTCTGAAATACAGAATTACAGCTTTTTCAGTTAAGCCGATCAATCGAGATCATTTTGGTCATAAAAACCAGCTGGTGTGCTTCAACCAAAAGAAGAGACCAACTATACGTAACATTAAAAATGTCTTTATGAACTACTGGTTAACAACTCTAGTCATTGAAAAGGCAAAGTACAATTTCTAGTGAAATGAACACGATGCTCAGCGTTTAATCGCGTAAAGTATCACGTGTCCTCTCAATAAATGGAGTTTCAATTGCAGCATCATAATCTTCATTTTAAGAGCAGCATTTAAGCCGACCAAATCTACAAAAACGTGTCGTAATTGTCGACTTTTTACATTTCCACATTCCAATCGCCATTTTAACCTTAAATCGGAAAATTAGACGAGAGATGCAGTTTACTGACTAAAGTTTCGCTCAAATCTTCTCACATGTTTTATGGTCCTATTAAGTAGAATTTTGGTCCAATTAAGCTAACAATACTAGGCTAATGCTTTCTGATTTCAGTTCTTTTAGAGTTCAGGTCCATTCAACCGAGTTCTAGTGTATTTGATATACGTATTTTGCTCACTAGCAGAAAGTATATCACATGAAGACTTACTCCTTGTATTTGGCAGCAGTGGTGTAAAGTAATGGCTTCCATCTTCTCGTCTCCCTCTTTCATCTTGATGACCACGTGCTCGATGAAGGCAGCGACCAGCAGCATCCACTGCCACACTGATCTAAAGGAATAAAACGAAACTCACGTAAAACGTTCACAGAAGACTCATTTAGAAATTAATTTAGTGTATTAATTTGTTTTCAAATATATATATACATATATTTGAAGTTTTATGGAGTCAGATTAGTGCCAAAATTATCAAACGTAAATTTCCAAGAAACAAACGGAAATGCTTCCTATTTCTATTCCTATCCTAGTTTTTTTTTTTCTCACTTGCAATCTTCTCGTTTTTGTTTGAATCTTTTATTTTGCTTCCGATTTTTTCCTGTGTTTCTTTTTTTTTAACCACATTCTCACCAGCCAATCAGAGTAAGGGCCGCCCCCAAGTGCAGCTTGAACCAGAAGTCCAAGCGGCAAAATAAAGAAACAGATCAAAAAAATCTGAAGCAAAAAATAAAGAAGATTTTTGAAGTGCCAAGAATAAGAAAACAAACATAAATAGTAAGCATTTCGTTTGTTTCTTGGAAATTTACCATATAGTTTTAAGCACCATGTTTGATCTCAACATACGAATCAGCCTGGAGCAGCAGAGGGCAGCAGTGTGAGATCACACGTGTTTCTTTACCTTCTTGTTAATAATGATGCAAAACCAGAACCTTCGAAATTTAGTTGATCATTTCATGTTTAAATTTAAATATTCTTTTAGGATTCAAACCTGCAACCCTTTTGCTACCCAACTGTCTTACCCCTAGGCCACAATTGCCCTATACACTGCAGTCTATGTTATAATTGTATATTATATATTATAAATACTTCAATTGAAATACTACATTTAAATATCTCCGCTTACTTTATGGCATCCAGGTGTTTGAGATGGCGCGGGCTGCAGAGAGAGCAGTATTTTGAATTGAACACTCGCTCTACGCAAGGTTGGAGTTGCTCGACTTTGTGCAAAAAGTCTCTGCACTGGGATATTGACGTCAGAGGAAGACACTTTGTTTCTTCGACGGAGATTCCAACCGCAAGAATGTCCTCACACTAGAAGAAAAACATAATTAAAAAAACGACATGTTATCACCAAAGTTAGTTTGACTTTGTAAAAAATGAGAAGGACTACATAGGTTTACAAACAAATATAAAAATGAATGATTTCATGGTCACTATTGTAAGACTTCACGTTCTTTTCAAGTGACTCCAGGCGTTTTTACTTTAAAAGGTTATTTCTATAAGATTAAATTATTTAATTGAATTTGTATTTGTATTGTATTGCCAGTCCTTAAACACATTTTGCGTGCTGCTGATACTAATGAGCCGCACCTGGTAACACAAGCACGGCTCTCTTGGGTCTATTCGTTGCACTTTGTCAAACAGGAAGTGAAAAAAAACTGTAACTGTGATTAACGCTGTTAAAAATAATGGACCCAAATTAACATGTAGAATGAATTACATGCATTAACGCATTAACTTTGACACCCCTACTATATATATATATTTATTTATTTATTTGTCTGTTCATCTACATCTTTTATTTCTCACCATGTCAACGTCCTCCATTCCTGATCTCTGGTGATGGACCATGCGGACCAGAAGAGGGTTAAGCTGAAGAGCGTGTGAGAGTGTCTCCAGACGTGGAGAATAGACTTGGGCTGCTGCTTGTATCCACGGAAACGAGAGATGAGGATTGACTGATAACTCCTTCTGCAGAGCAAACACACAACCCAACACCGCCGATCTGAAGACCTGATGCAATCAAAACAGAGATGATGGAGTCAGTGCAAAAAGAAATCATCCTCTAAGCCCAAAATATACACACCTCAAATTTAAAATTCAAATTCATATACACATTATACATGGTACAACATGCAATGAAATGTATTTTTCCAATCGTCCAGCATTTAAACATGGGGTGCGGGGGTTCGATCGAGAAAGAGATACAATAAAAAGATGAGAGATAAAAATACAACAAAATACAAAAGAAATAGATGAAGATAAAATATGAATAAAATAGGTGGAAAAACTACGAGGATGAAGACAAAGATAAAAAATACAATAAAATGGGCAAAAAAAAATAAATCTCACCTCCAACATTTCATCAGAGTGAATTTTGAATGAGAGAAGGACATAGTCAGTCAAATAGCGCTGCCCCAACTCGTTCTTCTCACTTTCTGAGAGTTTCTCCACGTAGTTGCCTAATCCACAACCTGACACAGCACTAACAAACTGTTGAATCCGGGCCTTGTTTCCTCGCTCACAGCCTGAGAGAAAGTTCTGAGGTTAATTACACGCCATTTTAACAAATTACAGTGTTGCCTCAACTTACGAAAGACCCACGTTATGAACATTCCACGTTACGAAGTGTGTCTTTGAGAGAATCCTGTCCAAATTACGATATTTTTTGGGGGATACGAAAGGTTATTAAGTTATTGCTTTTTGAATGTTGGAGAGCCCATGTTGTATCTTTGCAACAAAATTGTTGTGATCATTTAAAACCAATTAAATTATTATTTTTTCACACACAAGATGAAAGTGTAATGCATTTATCTAGCACTTGATGGCAGTGTCAGACTGGTTGGTGGAATTTCCAGTGATAACCTCCACCTCCGGATTCTAATGCAGTCGCATGGTTACAGTGGACGAACAACAATGTCTTTTTTGGACATTTTTTTTTCATTTTTATGCTGAAAATGTCCAATAATTTACAATCCAAAAAATAAAAATATGTTCATATCATTTTTTTCATGACTGGCTCTCCAAGGGTTAAGTGCGTGTGAGAATTTTAAGTCACCATGAGCACTAAGAAAGTAATAGAGAAAAATGGTGAGAAGAAGAAGAGAGCTCTATTGCCACTAGAAACCAAGCAAGAGATAAAGTTCATTTACCTGCGTGATCAAACAAAAAAAAACACAAAAAAGGAGCTATTTTGTAACTATTATCCTTACCCTAAATCTTAACAGAAAACTAGAACTTGCAATTGTCATCCATAAAGGCAAATGAAAATCAAGTTTGTTTCTTTTGCACAACTGTACTATTTTTAAATGTTTTTTTTTTCTTTTGTAACATGTTTTAATCACATTTCTTCCCAATACTTCATTTAAACAAACATTTTGTCTGAATTTATGGAGGCTTGTGACAGCATTTATGAGCAAAATGCGTCCCACTTTACAAAATGTTCGCGTTACAAAACTAGTCATCCTAATTTCGTAAGTTGAGGTACCACTGTACTCATTGCTTTGTCTCATTAATTGTCTAAGATTTATCAAATATACATAATTCCTGACCTTGTAAAAATTCTGATTCCTCCCACAAACTCTGGCAGCAGGTTCTGATCCGCCAGCTGAAAGGAGCGGAACAAGGACGCTCCTCTTCTCCAACGAAAAGATGATACTTCACATCAAGCTCCTGTTCTGAAGGACTAAGAGAGAAACTCAAGCTAATCAGTTTTAGCTTAGAAGAAATCATTCGACAGTAAACAACTTTGGACGAGTAGACAGTAAAACCTTAAGTCTTTGCATTTTTTAATCCAAAAACCGTAACAGTTTATACTAATAATTGAATAGATGTTTTTATTCAAAGTGACTTCCAGAATGAGCTGAACATTTTAATGTAATGCATTTTTATTTATATATGCACTTTGTTTTCTTTACATTCCTCATTCAGACACATTTCCCAGTCTTTTTTAAATGAAAAAAGCAAAAAAAATGTTGCAGTATTTGCCCGTGGTATCGAAAATGGTATTGAGTATTGATGCTTTTTTTAAGTGTTGTATGGAAGTTGTATTGTGGTATTGTGGCAAAACTACCGTCTAAAACGAACTGCCACATATGACCTTCTTGGACTTTGTGTTGATGCAAATCCCTTCTCCACTGATTAAGTAGGAGTTCATTTAAATAGTACATCGCACAAAGAAATCAACATCTTATTTAAAATCACCTTGCATTGAGTGTGAGCGACAAGTCAAGAAGCCGATCTTGAAAGACATCGAGCCAGAAGTGAGACAAACCCTGACTTAGACCTTCACCATACAGAAGGTGCAAGTTGCAGTCTCGGTCCAGAACCTCCAACATCTGGGCCAGAGATGGTGTACACACCGCCTGAAGTTTACGCCACAACGTGTGCCTGAACGCAGAAGCATCCTTTAAACATTTACATTAAACAGTGTATTGGCAATAAAGTTAGTTACACAATTTCCAATACTACGGTTTTCAACACTCTACAGCACGTGTCAAACTCAAGGCCCGTGGGCCAGATGTGGTCCAAAAAATTAATTAAGAGCGTGCGTTGACCAATAACTACATTTCCCACAATGCCCACAATTCGACTACAGTAGCCAAGGCCATGTTTCCACAGTTTTATGTTATTTAACTTGGACAGTTTGATCCTTCATTAATGGAGTTATGTGTGTGTTTTCATAAGCTGAAATTTAAAAAAGATACACAGTATGCAGGGGTGTAAGGTACTTGAGTAAATGTACTTGAGTATCAAAAATATAAGCAACTTTTACTCTATACTCCACTGCATTTGTGATTGAGTAGCAGTACTTTTACACTTATCGTTACTCGCTACATTGTAATGGTGCGCGACAAGCCGGAATCAATTTATACCGCGGTTAATTTCTTGGGCGGACGAGGTGAATATCGCCATCTTTAGGCTGCTGAAGGTAATGGAGGCTATTTGTGAATTAGAAACCACAAGAACGTGAATTAGAGGCGTAAAAAATGTGTTTTACAACTGTTATTATATAATATATAAATTTATATAATACATATAATATATAATTTACTAATCAGATGAATCATTTTATTTTATATCTACTTGCATATTTAACTGATTGAGACTGACTTTTTGTTCTTTTTATCTACTTTGATCTACCAGTTTTCAAACATTGAGGTTAAATTCTGTTTCTGTCTTGGAAAACAATAGTTTGTTTTCACATTTCTTTTTTTAGGGCCTGTATTGAGCACAAATAAAAATACTTCCTAATACTTATGTTCTTTAAAAAAATTGGATACTTTGCTACTTTGACTCAAGTCTTTTTGAAATCGGTGACATGTTACTTGTAATGGAGTAATTTTTACAGTAAGTATCTGTACTTTTACTCAAGTAAGGCTGTCCGGTACTCTTTACAACCCTGACAGTATGTTAGAGCAACAAGCAAACTTTTCTACGCAACTGCAATTGTCACTTGAAAAGACTATAAGGAGTAGTTACATTTATTTTCCATTACATTTGATTACAATTAGTTACATTTATGAGTTACATACGGCCTTTTGAGGACAGACATTATGCTGATGTGGCCGTCGGTGAAAATGAGTTTGACACACCAGCTCTACACTATTGGTAACTGTTTATTATGTTTTTTTTTATTATTTTATTAAGTGCACTATTGGTACACTTTGTAAAGTTTTTACTCCAATTTACTCTATTGCATTTCCAACATTCAGGCCAAAGATGGAGTGAAGCAGATGCCATGTCTGCCTGAACCAGAAAAACATTTTTTAAACTTTGAAATGTTGTATTTTCATATTTTATCTTCATATCTTGTTTTTATTACTTTATTACTTGTTTTATAACTTTTTTGTATTTACTTTTGCACATTTTGGAATAGCATATTTTATCTTTGTATCTTGTTTTTATCGTATTTCTATTCTTTATCTTTTTTTTGTATTTCCCCTTTGCACATTTTGTTGTATCTCCCCCATCACTATGTTTAAATGCTGGAACGAGGAAAAAAAACACATTTCACTAGATGTTGTACCACGTATAATTTGTATGTGACAAATAAAATTTGAATTTGAATACTACAAAGCACTAATCAATTGTCTACTGATAATTGATTCTATTGATTAGTTGTGTTATATCTGTTGTTTGGAAGTCTGCAGAATTATTGGGGAAAAAAAAAAAATCGATGAACATGGTCGTTTTACCTAAAACCAAGGACAATACGACAAGTGAATATTTGAATGAACATTTCCGTACCGCAGTGTCCCGCCTTCCTGTAGAGCTTCTCGGTTGGATGCTTCTTTATAAGCCCAGTCTTTTGCATTAAGAACCAAGTCCTCCCACTGCACAAGCGCAGGCACCAGTCTTCTCAATAGAATGTCTTGAAACCGTGCTGGAAGTGTGATAAAGTGGAAAAAAAAATTTCAAACTTTTATCAGGGTTTTCAGTCGTTGTGTGCTTGGGACTTTTTTTTTTTTTTAAACACGGGGTTCTTACATTTTCTGAAAGATAAAATTCAAGCACTTTCAAAGTCCACGTTCAAGTTTTTCCAGCACCGCACAGTAAAATTCTCAGACGTCGACCGGCGACGACAAAAAGTTTGGGGACTACTGCGTTAACGCATTAAATTTGTATGTGAATTGATACGCCTGTCGCTGTTGAATTTGAACACATCTCAAGTTGATTAAAGTTTAGTATGAACATGGCGTCGAAATTTTGTACGAACAAAACGTTATCACTTGTGGAATTAATAGGAGTTTTAAATCGTCTGCACAGAGAAGGAGTCAGGTGGACGCCCAAAAGCATTTTGGCGTTCTTACTAGCCAAATTTTCCGCACTCTATAAAGCACAGAGCAAAATAACACCAGCTTGGCAAAATAACACCAACCCTGGCAAAAAACGCAAACAAAATAGTCTATAGCTGTAGTAGTTAGAGAAGTAGTGGAGGTGTCGTCATCCACGAGACTCATCTAATACGCAAAGTTCAGGTCCGGTCTCGAGGACATGCACTTATCCGGATTCCACTGTTGGCTCTGATTTCTTCTAGTATTTAAGTCTCTGTTTTCCTTTGTTTGGGGTGGGATCGTTTTGTTGGTCCGAGTCAGTCTGGGATGATTTTTCTCGTTTCTGACCGATGTCTTTGTTAAGTAAAAGTCATGTCCCGGCAATTGGGTCAGAGCTCCTGTGTCCGGAATCCCAGCTCGTGACAACTTTCCTGTGCAGATCACATGTTATAACCAACAGACCAACCTGCTATCGGTCCAGGCTCGTCTCCAAAAAGGCCAAACAGAATATTCATGCGTTCCAAGCTCCTGGAATTTTTTACGCTCGAGTCTCTCAGAAGTGAAACTGCTTTTTGTGTGCAGGATCTTATCAAAGACAAACTGTTTAAGGACAAGGAGCTTCCCTGCCAAACAAATGGATGCAAAGTCTTAGTTGTCACACTTTGTCACAAGTAGGTTGATATATAATGGTTCATTTACCATTTTACTTTCCAATTCTTCGGAAGACAATTTTTCCGAATCGCTGGCATCTGCAACAATAAAACTGATACATTTTCATTCCAAAACGACAGTGGCTACAGATGTGATCATATGACTTTGAGTGTTTTATGACATTCTATCATAATTTTGCACATTTTCGTACCCGACTGTATTGCTTGTGAAATCAGACTACTTATGGGTTTTCCACAAAACTGACGAGCGTCAAAGCTCATGTCATCAGAATCCCTGAGGTCATCGATATGTGTGGAAAGCCACATTCCTACCGGAAAAAGTTCAAACATCATAAGGAACGTTTGCTCTACGAAACATCTGCAATTCTGTCAAGCTACAACTAAATTCAACTCGCCTCCTTGAAACCCAACATACTTGTTGCCATTGGCAATGCATTGTTCCCCGATTCTGGAGAGTTTTGTTAAAAACACACAGGAGCAGTTGCACACATCTGAGTTCGAGGACATGATCTCATTCATTGTGCAGTATCTGAGGGGAAAAAAGAGAAAAAGACGTTGTTATGTTTCTCACGCTTCATGTCAGAAATCACATTATTCAAACATTCAGAAAACTTACTTTCCTGAAGCAATAAGTTCATTTCTGCACAGAGATTCCTCCATGTCTATCTGAACTAGTAGAATGTGTAGAGACGAACTGGATTCCCTTAGAAAAGACCTACAAAGGAAAAGAAAATGTATTGTATACCATGTTAACGTGAATATAAGCACCCCCCTGATTTTTCAGGCACAAAATTCAATAACACAAAATAAAATACATTTTTTTTAACGTTTCCGGTTCAATTACGTTAATATTCTCTGAAAAATACTAATTTTCATTTATGTAACAAACCTAACCTTAAACTATCAGTTTTATGTCGTTTTACTTATATAATGGATAACAAAAAGTCGATTCTAGTGGTCAGGACTTCATTTCCCAAGATCCTTTGCTCTACAGTCAGACTCTGCACATGCACAGAGCAATTGTTTCAAGCTCAGGCCTGTTTCAAGTTCTCTGTTTTTCTGACGCTGTGTGAAGAGGATTATTATTATTATAAGCACCACCCGTGATTTTGAGCATTGAAAAATGGGAAAAAAGGGTGCTTATATTTGCGTAAATACTGTATTTAAAAATTGAAAAAATGTAAATAACACACACCTTCATTCAAAGCCACAGTATCATCACAGTACAGTACAGTATTACACCAAAACTAAATATTTCCCCCTAGAACCAAACCCTTGATCTTAGGTGTTGCACATTCTACAGATATCATCTAGAAAAATATATAACTATAAAAGGCTGAATTTTTAAAAGCACCATACTGTACCGTATCTTGCTGCAAAATGAAGCTTCAGTGTCAAACTGGTGTAGGGAGACCAGGAGAATACGGTCCAAAGACAAACCCAATGCTCGTCCAAGACTTCTTATATCCGCACGAGTGAGAAGACTGGAGAATGTTGTGACCTAAAAAATAGTATCTAAATAGTAAAAAATGCATTCTCTTAAAAGAAAAAAGAAAGATAAAAGGAAAATTGACCTCAAGGAATCTGCTTTTGTACTTATCAGTAGAGTTCAAGTGGCTCTCCAGTAAGTCTCTGAGAGACTGGTGACTTTGATGAAGAAAATAAGATCTCTGCAGCTCCTCTTTTTCCGAAGTTCCAATTTCAGAATATTTCAATCTAAGTACAGAGTCTGGTGTGGCACAATTCAAAAGAAAGCTTTTTGCCATTTCATAAGCTTGTTCTTCTTTGGCTGTTGTGCTGGACTCCACGTAGTCTCTTGGCACATGGTCATGGAAATCGTCCTCGATATCCACAACGGCACGACCAGTTCCTTCATCGACAGCATCTTCACCTTCTTTAGGGCAAATCTGGGTTTTGTCATTACACTCATGTGTTTGCATTTTGTCTAACGCCTGAAGAAGTGCACTAGCGCAAGCATCCCCATGAAAGCCAACAAAGGAATCAGACGGACTGAAATGTCCTTCAGATGACTTCGCAAACTCTTCTGTCCATTGCTTCAGCTTGTCCAACACTCTATGCTGCCAAGACAATAAATCGGTGCTCCTAAAAACTTTGTGCTTTTCTAGTCTGTTTTTTAAAGGAACGGGGAAGGTTTTGTAGACTTTCTCCTGGTCTTCCACAACAACCAGTCTGAAGTCTTTGTGAACTCTGCACTTGACCCGATGGGAACCAAGTCCCAAGTCAACATACTGTTGTCCACTGAAGTAAACGTAGTACTGGTTCAATGCGTCATAAAGGCTCTCGTAGAGATTGAGAAGATTCAACAGAATGACAGTTCGACCTGTTTCCATGCATGCTTTTATTCGACTCACATTGCGACAAATTTGCCCGTACTCTTGGTCTTTGGGAAATCCTGATCCGAATACAATTTCGGGGCATGTTCGGTTCACCTTTGAGAAAATATGCTGTTGGATTATGTACAACGCAGCATTGTTAGTCGTCAGCAAAAGAAGGTAACGACACTCTTTGTCACTGCAGTGGGAAAGGTTTTGTTCAATCATTTTTAATGTACTTGGCATTTGGATTTCTTGGTAGTTCATGAAGATATCCCTGAAGGGCTCAAGTGGATTGAAGTCGGCTCTCTGTCCACTGAAATTTCTCAGCACTGCTTCTGCCATTTCATTGTCACTTGGATCTTTATTTGTATCTTTAACTGTTGCAAAAATCATTTTAATCAAGCTGTAAAAATCTCTGAGTCCGAAGAACTGTTCACTGTCAGACTTGCAGATGCTTAAAAAACCGCTCGCTAACTTTGGCAGAAGGTGTTTGATTTTAAGAAGAACATTTTTGGAGGAAGAGCAAATGCCTTCAGCCGTCTCCACCAATTCTTTCTCATTTGGGTCCCAGCGGGATACAAAGATGCCTCTGTTCATTTTTGCAGGATCAAGGGCCCAATTGGAGATGCCCACAAAACCAACCTTCATGTGAGGCTCTGGACTCATGTCACTGTCTATGCAGCCATCTTCTAAAAGAGGATGCAATGTCTTCAAGGGCATCTTGGGAGAATCTTCTGCAAGGCCTATTTCATCCAACACAACTACTGACACGTATTCTTTTAAGTTTTTGTCCTTTTGGAAACGAGAACAATTTCGAAATGTCCCAATGATGCCTTCTGGGCTTGAGTGAGGGCTGCATTGAAAAGAAACCATGTGAACCTCTTTAAGTTTCTGGAATAATTCTGAGTTGGAAGCCTGACGCTGCATTGCGTCAGCTACAATTGTCTTAGCCAGAGATTTTGAGCTTCCTGGCTTTCCAACCAAGAAAAGTGGAATTCTCAGCTCAATACAAATCACCATGAGGAAAACGTTTTCTTTCAGAGCCAGATTCTTGGCGATTGTTCCTCTTGTTTCAATGTTCTTCAGAAAAAGGTCTTGGCATGAAGTTATCTCCCGTTCCAGTGCTTCTGCTGAATCAAGCGGTTGAGGAAAATAGCCACTGACAGCATCCAGGTATGGACTTTTGTGCTCAAGTGAAGGGTAGTAGCAAACACCCACTGCAAGAACCAAGCACTTTAGTGTCATTTTTATGGGTTCAATCAAGCCATCATGTGAAATCAGATGTCTGTGTTGGTAAAACCAAAGCAGGACTCGCATCGACCTCTCAACATCCCGAAGACTGACAAAGCTGCATTCATCTGCTTGTTCTCGCATGTACTTTTGAGAAACAGACAAGACGTCTGCAATGACTTCATGGCATGAAAGAGGCAATCTATTGTCTTTTATGTGTTTCTGCACAATCTGGTTGATGTAGGAAAGTTCAGTTAAGTCACTCAACTGCCCAAAATCCCATACCAGAGGCATCATGCTCGGGGGTAAAGGATGGACACGGTACACAAGTTGTCTCATGGGAACTTTACCAAGGCGATCTTCAGTTTCCTCGGCTCTTACTCTGTAGCCCAGGCCGGCTCGTTCCAAACGATTGATCATTTCTGGAGTGTGTCTTCTATAGGGATTGCAAGCGGCAATAATCTTCAAACCTGAATATTTCAAGAAAGGACGTCCCTCGACTGATTTGTCGCAGAGAACTTCCTTGATGGCAAAGATCGCTTCCGTTGAGTTGGCCTCATCAAAAAACAAGACGGTGTCAAGGTTGAATTTTTTACGGTTTTTCCAAGCAAGTTGTTCTGCCTCGCAAACTTTCGTGTAGATCGTCTGAGCAGTTGTACCTCCATGAACTTTGACTAGCTTCATGTTTTCAACATCTCTACCTTCTCTTTGCAAGTCACAGAGAAAGCGCACGAGTCGAGTCTTCCCACAGCCGGTTTCTCCCATGATAATCACAGGAATCATGCATCTGAATCTCATGTGAATAGCCAACATCTTCATGACATTGTCCGCCGTGAGTTCATACGTGGGATCTGGATCAAAATTCCCCTTGATCCATCCTTTCTTGGCACCAACAACTAAGGAAATTCTTTGTATTTTGTCTTCTCTAGAAAGTCTGTCAAAATCCTCAGTCAGATTAATTTTTTGCCGCTCAATGCCTAAAAAGAGTTCTTTTGACATCACATTTGCCACGATTACTTTTCCACTTGTTGAGTCAACAGCATTGAGAATTTTGGCATGTTCTATCACATGGAATCCCAAGAAAGACATGGTCAAATGGTCAGCGTTAAAAAAGATGTAAGGGTGAGATTCATTCTCCCATCGCTTGCGGATCATCAGCTTGGAAATTATATCGTCTTCAGAAAGGAATGACGGACTCTGGTCTGAGATGTCTACTGAAGGAGATGCAAAGTCTCGAGCCATGTTAACCATGAATTTGACAATAAAGTCTTTGAAGCCAAGTAGGTTGTCTTCAAGAAAGTCTGGATCACAGAACAACGATTCTTCGCAATCTTTCAGCTGATAATTCAGAAAAACACAAAAGTGCTGTAACTCTGCCCATGATGGATCTTTTAAGCCACAGTTTTCCAAAAGGTGATGAAGACAGTCAACTGGATTGCCTTCTACGGAGTGCTTTTGATATTTGAATCTATCCAAGCTCTGGTTTTTGTTAAATCTCGTCAGGTACTGGTACGGCCTCTGAATGTGTTCACTTTCAAACATTTTGTAATCCATCAGTGGATCTAATGGTTTATTCCTTTCTAGATGCCTTTTGACATACAGCGATGTGACATCTTTTGGTGATCGGCATAAGATGGTTGGAAGGAGACACAAAAAGCCATGATTTGTCTGTAAATTGCAAAAAAAGTATTAGTACCAGAACACACATTTACAATGAGTATTAAAAAAAACACCAAAAACAAATAAACAGAAGACTCAAAGCAAGTCTAGTACCTCTGTTTGGTTTCGGAAACTGTTTTGACCTTGAAAGAGTGTTTCAATTGCAACAAGGTGGGATGGATTTCTCCTCCATAGGTTTCCTTTGGTGTCATTAATACACCCTAAAACCAGCAGTTTGAAAAGGAACTCTTCAAGACCATGTCGTACCTTTGAAAATAAAATGAATGAAATGATTAAAAAGTCATAATAGTTCAATAAAGAACTAAAGAACGCAAATGCATATTTCAAAAGATATAGTTTAAAACGTACTGCAGCGGCATCAATGTGTAATAACACAGGGTCTTGTTCTCTAAATGGAGCCAATCTCCGGGATAAAGTTTGGACAAACTCATCCATGTCAACACTGGGATTAATGAGCCTGACTCTTACACAGTTGGCTCTTGGAAAGACTTGTTTAAATCGTTGATGAAGACGCTTGATGTATAGTGACTTTCCTACATCAACAGAAAAGGTAAACAAGCGATAAACATTAAAAACACGCATCTGCTGGTCAACACATACCAACTGCAGGACGATGGGAGGCAATCATCCACACAGAAAGGTCCCTTGGATAGACCTTCGAGTGAGTGGGAACCTCCCCAGGAACGTGGAAGTGATGCCGAAGGTAGTTTTTATTTTTTTCTGCAGATATACCTAGACCTCTTTGGACCTTGTAGTTGTTGAAAAAGGAAGGAACATATCTGTCCTGGTTTAACGGACACACAATAACCAGATGATAGTGAAGTCCAGCGGCCTTTTCTAAAGTCTCAAAGCATTCCACCAGGGCCACGCTCACGTCATAGCCTAAAGATCCTGGATCCACCAATGTGTAAATTTTCTTGTGATTCCTCACAGAGCTTTGAGTTCCCAGACATCGATACAGAAAGATCTTGACTTCTTCTTCGGTTGTATCCTCCTGGCACATCAACACCTCATCAGTGGATGGGAGACGACACTCTGGACTCTCCGTGTAGAAGGACAGGGTGGTGCTAATCAGTTCGGCAGGACGGCATTGGACGAGGTTTGGCCGTCCCACTTGCAGAGCGGATGGAAGTATTCGGCTGATGCACATTTCATCTGTGGCTGAAAGAGCGGCGAGAAACTTTCCCAGTGTTTCGACATCCAGATGGTTGGTAAGATACTTTGACATGTTCTGTTGCAAATGCAGCCACAGAGTCTCTAAACACTTGCTATCATCCTCATCCTCTTGAAAACTAAAGAGCTGAGACAGGTCAATGTCATCATCATCTTCATCATCATCCTCAGCCACAGTCTGGGCTGATTGTTCAAAAGCCTCTCTGATGTCATCCAAGTTGCAGTTGGGTTTCACAGCCATCAAGAGGAGCCACAATTTCTGAGGAACATTTGTGCTGTTGGCGTGGACACGGTGAACCCATTGGCAGAGATAGAGAATCTGTTCGGAAGTGTAGTAGTTTAAATCGCAATACCGAAAGCGCATCTTGGTTAAGTGGCTGCACCACTCCTTCTGGATCTTCTCCAGGATGTGACAGAGCTTTTGAAGCTCCTCCACCAATTCGCCACGAAATTCAATGCGCCGGTCTAACAGGTGGAAGGTCAAGAGAATGCAGGGTTGTTCTCGAGCGTTGCATGTGATTTCTGCTTCCCAGTTTTGGAATAATATGTTGCCTGAAGAGCAGAACTGCAAGAAGATGCGAGCTATCCTCTGGACCTCTTCAAAAACCTACAGAATAAAACAAAGGCTAGCTTCAAGATGCAACTATTTGAGATTTGGGAAAATTCCAAGATGGCCATGGATGTGTTATTTTGCACGATGTAGAAAGAACGGGCTTACTTGAGTGAACTTGTTGACTTGCTCCCGTCCATGCTCGCCTTTAGAAGATATGAGCATGAGCTTGTTCTGGAGCTCCAGGAGCTCTTCGAGACGGAAGGTCTTTGCCTGTTTGTCCTTCCACACTTTGATGCAAAATGTACTGTCCAGGCTTATCTGCAGAAATCATCAACTCACCATGTCAGTCTCGGAATCAAAATGGTGAAAGAAGCTGGACTCTTGTCAGCTTACGTGTCCACTAAATGGATCAGGCCAACCAACGTGATAAACGCCTCCAGTGTTGATTGCAGTGGCCAGAGAAAGAGAAGATTGCTCTACAGATCCATGCGTCTCCCTTAAACCTTTCAGCCAGTCAAGCCACCGCGAAGAGTCAATCTGTTCAGGGTAAACGAAAAGTTTGGGTCACTTTGAAGTGTCCTTATTTTTGAAAGAAAAGCAGTGTTTTGCCAATGAAAATAACTTTAAACTAATCAGAAATTCACTCGCTACATTGCTAATGTGGTAAATAACTATCCTAGCTGTAAATGTCTGGTTTCTAGTGCAATAAATACTTAAGTGTATAGAGGAAGATTCCCAACTGTCACTTTAGTGTTTTAATGGTACAATGTGTTTGGTATTTGTGTCAGAAAGATAATGGGTGATTAGAAAACCCTTGTGATTGGAAACTGTTTAGCTGTTTAAAGAAGCTATACAACTGACCTTCACTTGAGCAGGTTGAGAATCTGGAACATCACATTTGTGCTCAAAATGGCCAAAAATTGAGAACTTTCATAAAACTCGACAGTCTATCCTTGTTCTTAGAAAATAAAGTGTGACTTTTCATGGAACGCACAAAACTGTCTATGTGACCCCAAACTTTTGAACGGGGGTGTATAAACTACATAATTATACGTAGAATAAATGAACAGCTCTCCAAAAAAGCGTGACTTGTGTTGAGCTCTGACAACCTGAACAAACCCTGTCCAAGACAAATCCAAAGCTTCAAAGCGTTCGCTTCTGAACTAACCAGTTTGTCCGAGAGTTTATCGTCTTTGTCACTGGCGTTCCACACTTGCTTCGCATGATCCATAAATTCCTTCAATCCCGCAGTTTTTTGTAGAGAGTAAAGGAATGGAGCGTAGCCCATTACAACGGTCTCAAAACTGGCAAGCCGGTCAATGTCTGCGTCATTCTCTCCGGCGGAAATACTGGCCAGCTCCATAAAGACTTTTAGGTCTTTTAAAGCTGAAAAAAAAACGAACAAAAATCATTACAATGCTGATTTATAAGTTAAAATACACCATATTATCAAAAGTATTCGTTCACCCAGCCAAATGATGAGGTTTTTCAGGAGTTTTCAGCCTCTTAGTTCCAGTGAAAGGAACTTTGAATGCTTCAGGATACCAAAACTTTTTGCACAATTTTATGCTCCCGACCTTGTGGGAACAGTTTGGAGCAGGAGCCCCTTCCTCTTCCAACATGACTGTGCACTAGTGCACAAAGCCAAGTCCATAAAGACATAAATGACAGAGTCTGGTGTGGACAAACTTGACTGAGAGTCCTGACCTCAACCCTATAGAACACCATTGGAATTAATTAAAGTGGAGACAGAGAGCCAGGCTTCTCCATCAACATCAGCGTGTGACCTCACTTGTAGAAGAATGGTCAAAAATTCCTAATAAACACACTCCTCAACCATGCCGACAACCTTCCCAGAAGAGTTGAAGCTGCAATATCTGCAAAAGTTGTACCAACCTCCTACTGAACCCTGTGAGTTAGGAATGAGATGGTTCATATGTGTTCATATGTGAGTCAAGGCAGGTGACCGAAGACTTTTGGTAACGTAGTATAACTTTATACGGATGATGATGGAAGTACAGTATCTTACTTTCAATCTGGCTTTTGACCCAAGATATCAGAGAAGTGCTCTGCAGGAAAGCCTCCAGACAAGCTCTGTGCCGCTTCTTGACCGATGCCAGCATTCGACTGGTCTGGATCAGATCGTCACTTAAAGATCCCAGCGTGCATTGCTTATACGCGTCGTCTTTCTGCATCACGACATTAGTTAGCCATATCACGCATATTCAAAAGATGACAACATTCCTCTCTCTTCTCTCTTACCACTTCAGTCAGGTTTTGAATCTCGCTGAAGTCGCCCTTCAATTCCAGTCTATGCTTGATTTTCAATATGACCTTGGCTGTTTCCGCAGTGTCGTAGAGAAGCTTGTATTCCATAATCTGACTGAGCCGATGCTCTGGCCAGTTCTGATCTGAATCCAAACGTAATAGTCCCGCCAATAACACAAGTTCTGTCCTTAAGCTGTCTTCTTCACCATGGTCCCCACACCATTCCAAAATCTGGTTGACTTCATCGAAACAAGCTTCTCCGCTGGCGATTCGCCCACCTAGGTTTAGGAAGTTATGGAAGCAAGGTCTCCAGATGTGGTGATGGAGCTCGGAAAAGTCGAGCGACAATGGCTCAGAGTCGTTCTTCCCGTTGACGAGACCTGTTGCTGCTTGTTGCCATAAAGATAAAACAATGTTGCTGTTTTTTGCGGAAGACATTTCCAGAGCCATGTCTTGTGCAAGCTGATTCACGGTGTAGAATAGAACTCTCCTCGTTTTAGTTTTGTCAGCATCTTCTTTGCAGAAACCAGACTGCACTTCAACCAAGCTGTTCAGTGGTTTGTCAAGTAGATTGGTTTTGATCAGTTTCTCAAGCCGAGCAGAATCTGGAACTGTCGGGAAACCAAATGTTAGCACACTACATGAACTAATAAAAAAAACCTTGGCTTTACATTCCCTTGTTTCTAATGAAGTGCAGTCGATTCCAGTGAACAGGACCATGAATTGATAGGTTGGTAAGAGACTGAAACATTTTGAAGCAAGAATTACTTTGCTTCGAATGCAATTCATATATGCAATTTATACATATACTATATTTATTAGGGCTGTCAAACGATAATCTGTTTTTAACTAACCGCACTTTGCGCCTAAATGGCAGCAGGTTAAAACAATCACTGTGAGCTGCTGATTGTAATGAGCCGCACCTGGTGACACGAGCACGGCTCTCTTGGGTCCATTTATTAAAAAACTGCAAATGCGATCAATGGCATTAAAAATAAACGAGGCGAATGAGCATTTAAAATTAATCACATGCGTCAACGTGTTAACTTCGACAGCCCTAATATTTATAAATATGAAGAAATCAATCATTATATAAACATACAGTAAATATTTAAACTACGTAAAGTAGTTCTACACTGAAAACCGCGATGCTTGATTCAGATGCAACGTTTGTCCCTCACAGGCAGAAAATCAAAGCTAAACATTCTGAAAGCCCCTTTTACCAGAAATAACATCAGAGATCTTCCCCAACATGTTGATAAGGATGGACATGTGGCTCTTCTGTTCGTCTAGAGCTTCCAAGTCCTTTTCTCTTTGGAGAAGCAGTTCTGACACACCAACAGAGATGCTGTGCTCTTGGCTGTGGGCTTTATCTAAATCCAATAAAGATTCCATTAACGGCACAATTCACTTCATCAAAACACACACAGAACACTTACGCTTATGGTAAAGCTTCACAAACTGAGCTTTATAGCTTAAGATGGTTTTAAGTTGCCCAAGTAGCAAATCTCCTTGACAGAGACTGTGAATCAGAGAGCTCAAGGACGATCGACAGCTTGATATCAAACTCTCTGCAGCTTCATCCAACTTCAGTTGACTCCAGTTCACCTCTGAGAACATAAGAGAATGTAAGTGGACCGAACGTTTACTACAGGAGTCTATGAAACTCAAAGATGAATATTAAAAGGAACCTTGAGCCAGCAGGAAGCTGATCGCAGACTGAGGGTCGAGCAGACAAGCTACCCAATCCTCTTCAAAACGAATTGCTGACTCCACGATAAAAAACGAGATAATGGGTGACGAAAGATGTTTGTCGAAGAGCTGAGCCAACACAGATCCTTCTTGCTTTGCCTGGAAGAGAAATACAATGAAGTTTCAATTCACATTTCATTTCATAATGTGAAATCAAAAGCGTCACTTGAGTCTTTTTGACTTGCGGTTCTTTGTATTCTATAATAAAAGTACTTCAATAACTGTAAAATATACAGTTATTGCTCTCTTCCAAATAGTCTAAAATCACTCAATAAGCTTGTGACAATATATTTAAAAGCAACTTGTAACTTCATAGGTCTGATTAAAATTATTTTTTTACTTAAAAACACAATTAAAAAAACAGAAATGTTATTCCAGAATAAATAAATTTTAACTTTACCAAGTTAACTATAATAACAGTTTACATACGCAAGCTAAAATAACTTAATAAAATGTTTTGAGTTTGAAATATGAACATGTGGCAAAAAAGATGACAGTATGTATGAACAGAAGTCTGTATGTAAAAATGTGCTTTTAAAGAAAATGTTACAAATGTACAATTTTAGTCAAGGCAACTGAACCACTGCATTCTGGGATGTGTAGTTTGTGTGTCATCAGCATCTTCATATGACCGGATCATTAATACCAATAATTATGAGCCTCGCATTCAACACATATGACATGTTAAATTCTAAAATATATTAAATGACTAAAAAAGTTATATTCTTGAGATTCTTGATCAGTATTTCGATGGGTTTTTTACTTGTTTTTGTTGTTGTTTCTTTTAGTTTGTTGTAAAGTTGATGCAGTAAAATGGGCTTTCACCAGCACCTCAACACTGATTTAAAAAATAAAGAAATAAATAAAAAATTGTGTCTTGTGTTTTCACTTCAAGCTTCATCATATACTGTAGCCTTGTGATCCTGACAAATATACTGACAAATTGCTTCACTTGCTCCTCTTTTTGTAAGTCTTTTTGGTTAAAAGCGTCTGCCAAATGACTAAAGTAAAGTAAAGTAAAAAAGAAAATGGGTGTAAAAGGATAGGCAACTATAAGCAATGCTACAACCTAGTCTTTTTTTTTTTTTGGTTAATTTTATGTCCATTTTTTTTTTTTTCAAAAATTTTAAATTTTTTAATTTTTTATGTCAAATTATTTACGGGATGTAATGTTTACTTGTGGGTGTTGACCAATAAAAAAAAAACAATATATTAGAACACAACAGAAGGTGACGTGTGTGCAAATCCGATGGACGGGATGCAAATACTCTTCATCTTACCTGACACAGGTTCTTTATCGCAGCCAGACACGAGTCTTTAAAACAAGTCTGAACCTTCCCATGACTCTTCTCAACAACGTCGGCGGTTTCTTTTAAATAACACACTGAAACCTTCTGAAAATCAGACATCTGAAAGCAAGCAAACATGCGCTGTGGTCAGTTCACTCCACAGTGTCCATCATAAGAAGACCTTGCTCTTACCTGAGACACTCTGGATCTTAGACCACGATCTAAAGCACCTTCCCAGCAGTTAGAAACTTCTGGAATGGAGATCTCAATGCCAAACAGATCACTCCACATCTGCAAACACACAGGATTAGTGCTGCGTGTGAAGGCTGGTGTAGCTTCTACGTCTGTTTAGTGGAGCGATCTGTCCGTGCCTGTAACTCTCTGGGGTAAGTGAAGGATGAAGCGTCTCGTTGTACAAGAGGTTTCTTCAGCAGCTCATCCCTCCATTCACAAAACTCCTTCTGGAGGACACGGATTTTGTCCAAAAGCTGCTTTTTTGGTTCTTCTGCTTCCTCTCCATCCTAAAAAGCAAACACTGTTACGGATTTTGAGTTGTTGTTTTCGGGACTTTTAGTTTGACACCTTTATTTTGAAATGTCGTCACATTTGTGTTTTGTTTACTTCCTGGTGTTAGATCAGCCTTGTGTTTTCATGCTCAGCTGTTTTGCTGTGTCATTCTCAGCTGTCTCTTGTTTAATTAATCACCATCGCGTTAATTGTCTCGTTGCCGTGTCCAGCTGCCCGTCTTTGTCGTGTCATTATGTTTTGTATTTATTTCTCACTCTGTGCACCTTGTCTTTGTCGGGTTGTCAGATGTATTAGTTGGTTGTCTTGCCGTCAAGTTCGTGTCCTATCTTGCTTAAAACTAGTGTTGCCCTGTACAGTTTTTGTTTTCTTAAATCTTGTCATTTTCTTTGTACTTTGTTATCATTTTTGGATTAAACCCTTTATTTTTTTCATCATTAACCCCTGGCATCCCGTCTCGTCCTACCAGTCTTGTCCTCGTGACAGCCCAACCTAAAGCCCAACTTAAAGTATTCAATAAAAAAAAAAACAGCTAAAGAACGAGCATTTTACTGTTACTGATTTTAATATATGTATTATATTTTATTTAAATAATAAATGTTTGTTTATATAATGAATATGTATTGTACAATATGTATTAATAAATAAAATGTATGCATTTATGTATGTATTTATTTATTTTTATTATTCAATTAATTATTTATTTATCTAAATTACGTTAAAAAAAAATTGGTTTTATTTCCTAACATATAACATGCTTCAAAATGGAAGAAAAAAGAATAAAAAAAAAAAAAAAATAACAAAACTTAGTCTCAGTGAAACTCAGGTGCATCCAGTACCTTCAGCATCAGTAAGTGTCCATTCAAATGTAGTGGAGTAAAAAGTACAGATACTCAATCACTAATGTAGTCAAGTAGAGAGTAAAAGTTGCGTCTATTCTTGATACTCAGTACAAGTACAAAGTGGACCATTTGTGATACTTAGCACAAGTACAAAGCAGCCAAAAATGCTTAAGTAAAATAACAAAGTCCATTTACTCAAGTACTTTACACTACAGCCTACTAGCCTTATTGACACACTCCTTCACTTTTACTCTTACTGGCCAAACGGCCAGTGGGACATTTTCCGTGTTTTGATATTTCTTTCCACGCTCTTCTTCTTTTATCATGTCATTCGGTACCTGTGAAAGTGCGGCGTGCTGAATCTCCACCGTCTGGAGGAGAAGTTGAAAAGAAACCACGGCGACTTTGTATTGTGGCACAAGCTTGACGAAGCTGCGGGAGCTTCTGTGAACGGCGTGGCAACACTGCAGGATGGAGTCTGTGGACTTGGACTTCACGATTCTGAACCAGTGAAATAATGACTTAAATACTGGGATTCGAAAAACCAGGTGAAATGATGTTGAGGAACGTTCTACCTTTCTCTGGTAATCTTCTCCAACAGAAGACACAGAACCTTCTCCACAGCCTGTAGCAGAAGACACACATCAGGATGTGAAATATTTTCAGAAGAACCTGTTTGGATTCACCTCGAGGGATTGTGCCAAATGGTTATAATTGAAGTTTTCTTCGATCTCCTTCATTCTGAACATGAGGTTCTGCAGCACCAAGTCGACATCGATTCCCGTCAGACTCGCAAACTCAGGAACGTCCTCGAAAGCCAACATGGAAATCCAGCTTTTCAGCAAGCTGGGGTTTTCTCTGGTCAGATGTAAGCGGTCCTTGATCAGCTGAAGAACCCGCCTGAAGGTTGAAGAACTTTATTTGACCTTCTGCATTTTGCTGATGGGACAACTTCACGTTTCCAACCGTTGGTTTGGCAAGCATCTACTGCAAGAAGTGAGATGTTTGAAGCGTCTCATCTCACCTTCTCTTGTCAGAGGATGTTCTCATTTTCTCCCTGAACTGAAGATATCTGATGTCTCCAAGCTTGGCCCATGTCGCCTCGTCTAAAAGCGAGCCAGAATCCTCCATCTTTCTACACGAGTGTAAGACTGAGACCAGTAAGATGACTTCTGCGATTTGTTTCTGTGCGCAGTGGTTCATCAATCCAATTACAGAGCTGCAAAGAAAAAAACACAGATTACAGTGAGACCTCGGCTTACAAAATTAATTAGTGTCGAGAGCCGTTTTGAGACAGAATTAACATGTAAATACTGTAATTTGTTCCAAGCCCCCGTACATTCAGACAAATAGTTTTTTTTTTTTTATAAATAATCAAGGTTCCTTCACTTTCTGAAAGATAAAATTCAAGCACTTTCCAGGTTCAAGTTTTTCCAGCACTATACAGCTGCGTCAAAATTAATATTTAAAACTATGCCTCAGTCAAAATTAAACATTTAGGGAAAGTTTTCTCTAAATGTAAAGTTCAATAGAACCTCACGCTTTAGCGGTTACTAAGTTAATAAGTTCTTCAGAAAGCTGTGGAAATCAGTAGTAGAACCGCTGCAGAAATTTCTTGTTAAAAGTGTAAAAGGTAAAACTTTTAAAAAGGTGTTTGACATTTTAAAACAATAAACCTTTGGTATAAAATTAAACTTCAAACACCACAACACGACTGTCTTCATTGGTTCCAGTGATTTAAAATGTTAAATCACTTTATATTTGTCTATTGGTGTAACCTTTGTATTTATTTGGAATGCATGTTTAAATATTATACTATTAAATACTAAAATCTGAAAAAATAGCCCCCATAGCACAACCGGTCCGTGACGATAAAAAGGTTGGAGACCTCTGCGTTAATGCATACATTTTTATGTGCATTGATATTGATAATACAGAGGAAATAGTTTGTCGAGCACGTCTGTCTCTGCTGAATCTGAACACATCTGAAGTTGATTAAAGTTTAGTATGATCATAGCGTCAAAATCTCGTACAACCAAAACATTAACACCTGTGTAACGAATCTGTGTTTTAACTCCGCCTCTGTTCGGGTCTGGCATTTATTCGGACTACACTGTGTCATAAAATGTTCAAGCATTTTCAAGGCCTTGAAAAAAAACATTATTAAAATTCCAGCATTTCAAGCACTTGTAGGAACGCTGTATAGATCATTTATCAAACAATCGGAATGTTCTACCGATGGAGCCACAGCAGAGCTTGTTGACTGAGTTTAGATTGTCATTCAAGTGTAACTAAATAAATCAATAAGAACCTCAGCCTTATCAATTAAACCCCCATACTCACAATTCCACCAAATGCACTTTTTGAAGGTCTACGAGAGCGGCTGATTCCCACACGAGCTGGCACAGCCTGGCCCAGTCCCTGACCTCGAGATCCACACCACAGCCGTTACACGTCTGAAACACAGAGAGCGCCACCTCCAAACTTCTGCTGGAGGCCGAGATGTCGGAACGCTGGGACTGGGATTCTTTATTCAACATCTCAACCAGTCTGGAGGATATCCACTTCTTGACCTGCCACAAAAGTCATGTTCTTGTAAACTGTACTAGAAGTCTTCCTGAAAACAAACAAAGACTTACGGGGATTGAATATGGGTTTAGATCCACTGGGAATTCAATACGTCGACTGGGACTGGACTGGAAGCCAGTGATGTAGTGTTTCAGCTGCTGTATGAGCGTCTGCGTTCTCTCTCGACTACACGGACTCCACTTAGCAAACACTCTGTCCAGTAAGACTCGTGCCGCAGACTCCCACTCCTTCACCAACCGTCCACGTTCTTTCCGAAACCATTTTGTTACTTGCCCCAACACAGAGTTCACTCTCAAACAGCTTATCAAACCTTCATAGAGGTGCAGTTCTAAAAATCACAAACCAAATATTACGACACACGTCAGACACGAAATCCACATACAGAAAATATATGTACAGGCGGCTCTGGTTAATCAGACTAGCCACTATTTCGGACTAGATCCTACAGATTAGAGCTTCATGATTAATCGTTAAAAGGTCGCGATCTCGATTCTACCCCCCTCGCGATCTTAATCCAGTATTTATACGATTCTGCCAAACTCTCTGATCTACGACCAGTGGTTTCTGTCAGACTTCACTCGTTTAAATATTATAAAGGATAAAAACTGCCACCTGCAGTTTTGCGCAATTTTTTTTGCACTAATTACCTGCACTACTTAAACACAACGGTAAAGTAAATCTGCTATCAACTCCGACATTTTACTACCTGAAAAAAGATTTTATTTTGAAGTGTGTGTGTGTGTGTGTGTGTGTGTGTGTGTTTACTGCGGTTTCAAACCAGAAGACAACACTCAGCCACATACAGCAAACATCTACAGTTGAGGACACAATTATTAGCCCCGCCTACAAAATAGTCGTTGTTTGATAAGTATTTCAAAAGTACTTTTAAACAGAGCTAATAATGTTGTCCTCAACTGTACATAACACTGTACCTTGGAATGTTTATTTTTGTTACGTTTAATGGTGATTTTTTTTCCTTACAACATTACTTTTACATTACATTATATTTTGCATTTCATTTATTTACATTTAAAGCAAAGAGTAATTTGTGTTATTAAATTGATGTTTGACAAACTGATTTTCAAGGTGAAGTATTTAAAATAAAAAAAAATATCCAGAAAGAATCGTGATCTTTATTCTAAGCAAAGAATTTGTGATTCTCGTTTTATCTGCACGGACCGAAACAAATGATTGAATAAATACAAATCCTAAAATTGTTCACTTTTTTGGTGCTAAATTATGCTTTATAGTAGAATGCGAAAGATAATTGAAAACAGAATCACATCATGTTTATAAGAGTCTGAAAACAGATAATAAAACAGTAACTCTGGCGATGTAAAGCAATTGAGTTTGTCAATGTGGCCACTAGATTCTGGAAAAAATGAAAATAACAATTATTTTTCTTGGAATAAGGATCACGGTTTTTTTAAGGGTGTTTTTTTTTATTTTTATTTGAAAGAATTAACCCTGAACATCAGGTTGCCAAACAGCAGTAGAATAACACGTGTTACTCTTTGTTTTAAAATGAAATAAAAGTAAGGAAAAATAATGTAAAAGTAACAATGTAATAAAAGAAACAAGAGCAAGGAGTCAAAAAAGTCCCAAACAATTTGTACTCGAGCAGAAGAGAATTCCGTGCAAGTGTGAAGATACCTGCGCAATTTTGATACGACCCCTAGTGGCCATATTGACAAACTCACTTAAAAAAAAAGTCCAGTCTCTACGTGTCTGATTAACAGTAATGGACTGTAGTAGCTGTTAGTACCTTTCACTGAGTTGTCAGTAGGAATAGTAATGCATCTGGTTGCCATTTCCATCTTCTCCTTCTTTCCCTGCTGAACGAAATATTGATATCGTATTCTTTGCCCTCTGATCCCGGGTTCCTCTATCGAGAAGCTTCCATCAAACAAATATCCTTCCTGGTTCAGGCTCCTGGAAAAAAATCATGGCACTGTTTGGAAAAGAATACGAGACGGTAACAACTCGTGCAAAAACGTGAAACACACCTCAACTCTGTCGTCTTCAATCTAATTCGTCCTCCGTCATAGCAAAGCCAGACAGAATCGCTTTGGGGGTTAAATCTGAAATATTTGTCGAGTACGGCGTAGATGTAGAAGGTGAACATTGGGTGATCGGTGGCTCCACTCGGAGGTTTTCTGTTGAAGAACACACCAGTGTTAATTTCGTTGACGAACAATTTTTGTCTTCGTCAACGACACTTTTTCCCTGACGAAAACGAAACGACAACTATACGTAAAAAAACTCCCGCTCAGGGACGAAAACTATAACTATGTTCATTGACACTTTCGTCAACGAATAAAAACAAAAAAAAATGCCTTTCGTGACGACGTCCAATCATAATCTGAACATAAAAAACATAATCTGTACAAACATAAGCAACAATCACAGGCAGAAATACAACACACCTGAGGCGCCATCTGCTGATGAAACTTCCTTTTTTCACCGTGCAACCATTTGTAACTTATAAACGTGATGCCATTATAATTAATTTTATTTTACTGTATTTATTTGTTTATTTACATTTATGAGAATACATTTATTTGGATGGAAAGAAAAGTTATAAAAATAAGTTCAAGAAAATAAGATTTCTGTACATATTTTATAAATTCATAGTTAACTACGTATTCAGATTTCTTAAACTAAGCAACTTTAGTAAACATTGAGAATATACAGAACTTATATGTTCTCGGACTCAATCTATACTGTAATTTAGTCGACTAAAATTAGACTAAGACTAAAAAAAATTAAGATGACTAAATTGGGACTAAAACCAAACTGAGTTTTAGTCAAAAGACTATGACTAAAACTAAATTAAATATCTTTGTCAAAATTAACACTGTAACACACACACATTGGATTTTGGATACTGGCTTTGACAAACCTCTCCGGTTCTTGGCGTTTCTGTGCGACTGAGGTCTGGTTCTTCGTCTCAGATTCTAGACTCTGATTTGCTGAGGCGACTTCAGCGTAAGACCGTTTTGTGTCCACGTTTTTCTCTGGATCTTCTCTGGAGTGTTTCTCTCTGGTTTCCGCTGATCCTTCATCTGGTTTTTTGCAGTCATCTGGGACGATGTGGACTTTCTTATTCACTATCCACGGGTCACTCAGCTTCCTTTTCTTACCTTTACCACTCTTTTTACCTTCCTCGTTTTCGCCCTCACTTTGTTTGTTTGTGACTGCTGGCGATCCAGCTTCCATCTTCTCGTTGTCATCATGGTCTCCTTTAGCCTCAGTGGCGTCTTTGTTGTCCTCAGGCTCGGTTTGTGTTTGCTGGGACGCTTGTGTGATGTGGTCAGTCTGCGTCTCCTGGTCTTTAGTCTCTCTCGAGCTTGTTTGAACGTCTCGATCTGAGGACGTCGGACTCTGTGAAGACCGTTTGGCTGAAGATCTTCCACCATCTTCATCTTGATTCTCCCTCTTTGCCGAATCTGGCCTTGCTCTTTTGGCACGAGACTTTTTCCTCGTCATTTTCTACAGATCTGGATGACGTTCTTTGTAAAAACAAAAATTGAATTAATTGAATTTAATTACTCTAAATGTTTAATCTACATAAACATAAAATGGAAAAGCACTGCACACATACAACTGTCAAATAATGTGTTTTTACTATAACTGGTCAACTTAGAAGAGAGTGTTGATAACAAATAGGGCGTGTCAGCAAAAGCTCAGTCACGCGCACATCAACACACACACACCCACACACACACACACACACACACACACTCTCTCTCTCTCTCTCTCTCTCTCTCTCTCTATAAGAATTATGTCTAAATAAGGAGATTTGTGCGCTTTCATTGATAACTGCATGTACGGTGTTGATATTGTGTCTCCTACTGTTCTTTACCATAATGAAATGGCAAGATTTGATTATTGATGCTTCAATTTTCATTCATTCTTGAATGTTTCATAAGAATTATTTTGTATTGTGTCAGTATCTCAATGACAATTTGAGGGATCGATGAGTAAATGAGTGTTCGTTTCCACACACACACACACACACACACACACACACACACACACACACACACACACACACACACGATCAAGTAAAACATATGTCATCAAAAAGTCAGTATGTGGTAGGATGTACATTTACGTATAAGCGGTTATATTAACTTCAATTAGCCGCGATATTAATAATATCAGTTAAAAACGTAATTTATAGCACTATAAATTTATATCTATATTGTTATAAAATGAATTTATAAAAATGTATTTGTTACAATGGATACAAACCACTGCAATACATCTTAAAGCGACGTAAATTTAATGCAAACATTTGCATTTACGCTACGGTTAAGTTTACCAGAAACGTCGTTAGGAAAGCAAACATCGTGACTCACTTGAGTTGCTTCTCGACATTGGAAGTGATAGTAGAATAGTTGTGTCGGTATCACGGCATCTCGATCAGCTCTTCCCGGTTCAGCTTCTTTATAAACTCCCGATCGCGACCTTCAGTTTCGTTTCACTCGTTGGTTTCAGTTTCTTGGTAAGTTCATGCCAAACATGCGAGTTACGGAGAAAAATACGGTTTTATTTTAAGACCAGGTGTAACTTTTACCTCACAAATGCCATATTTGATTGACGTTTTTGTCACATTTGTAATTTTCTCCTCAGATTCGGTGGTGATCCACGCGGAAACGAAACTTATCCGCAATTCTGGAACACGCCACTAGAGGTCAACAGACAGACTAATCCAAGAGGTTTTAGGATCAAATTAGGATTTAATTTGTGGAGAAAAAAACGTGCAGATGATGCTTAAAACAAACAAACGAACAAACCGATTTATAAATGTTTTGATTCATGTGGAAACGCCTCACCAACTCGGTGATGACAAACCCGCAACTCTAAAATATCAGAGGTCATTCCTAAAGGCTTTAGGATCAAATTAGGATTTAATTTGTGAGAAAAAAACAACAAAAATGCAAATGATGATTAAAAAAAACAAACAAACTAATTTATAAATTATCATCAATGTTTTATTGATATTCAAAGCAGGAGCACTTCATATAATTAGAATTTACTACCACTTGATTCCTCACTGGTTCTTACACAAACACACACTAAGTTTTTGAATGATCAGGTTTTTTGACCCGTCGAACCAGCACCTTCCTGCGGGCGTGTCTGGTGCCCGGACCCACTCTTGATGGACTCCGGCCTGAACGAATGTCTTCCACAAACATCTCAATCCCCTCAAACCGGCCCGTCAGCTCGGCCAGTCTGACCTTCAGAGAGTCAAAGTCCTTGTAGAGCTCGTTCACCGCTTCCGATAAAGGCTCAATTCTGGAAATAAACCATCATTTTAAGCAGAGTATGGGAGGAAAATAAAGAAAGAGAAAAGGGGAAAAGAGGATAGGCGGAAGTCAAATGAGTCACAGATTGAGATAAGGAGAAAGGAAGAGAGAGAGAGAGACAAGAAAAAAGAAAAGTGAATGGAAGAATGTATAAAAAATATTACAATGAATACAAAGAGCGAGAAGGGAAGTGAGGGAAATAGAAAAAGAGTGAGAATATGAGTGTGTGAGAAAAAGAAAGCGAAAGCGATATAGAAAAAGGGAGAAAAAAAGAAGTTGAAAAAGAGTATACGTAAAACGAGTGTGAGAGACAGAAAGAATGAGGAAAAAAGACAGAGGTGGCGAGAAAGACACACAGAGAGAGAATGAAAGAGAGAGGGAGAGAATGAGAAAAAGTCAAAGGTTGCGAGAGAGGGATGAAGAGAGAGAGAGGATGAATAAGAAAAATAAAAGAGTTTGCAAGAGATACAGACAGAGAGAGAGAGAGAGAGAGAGAGAGAGAGAGAGAGAGAGAGAGAGAGAGAATGAGGAAAAAGACAAAGATTGCAAGAGAGGCTTTGAGAGAGAAAGACAAAGTGGGAGAGAAAGAGAGAATGAAAGAGATACAGAGAGACATAGAGAGAGTGAGAGAGAGAAAAGGAAAGACAGAGAGACAATGAAAGAGAAAAATTAAGAGAGAGCTTGCAAGAGATACAGAGAAAGAAAGATAGATAGAGAATGAAAGAAAAAAATAAAGAGAGAGCTTTGAGAGAGAGATACAGAAGGAGAGGAACAAAGAGAGAGAGACATAAAGAGACGCAGAAACGTGCATATAGAGAGAGAAAGAAAGAGAGAAGAAAAACAAACAGACTAAACCTCTTTTCTTCAGATCACCTGGCGTAGTCGGGGAGGACGGAGCTGTGGTCGTTCAGCAGAAGCTCCTTCACTTGCGTGATGATGGCGTATCTCCAGTTGTCCAGGACCAGTGTGAGGTTTACACAGCCTCTCAACCTCTCCTCTGAAAACACACACACACACACACACACACACACACACACAGTCAGCCATTAGACTCACCTTTAGGTTAGACGCTCACACTTTTCTACTTTTGCAATAAGCAAATAAAACAAAAAACTCTTGCTGCTTCACAAATGTATTGAATCATTTGGGGTGCTTTTTTGCCCTCATTTTATACTAGATCTGGTATTTATATTTGATCTTATTCAATGTGTATATTATCTCACATTTTTATTTTGTGAGTTCTTTTCCTTTTTGTCGCACCAAACGGAGTAGTATTCCTAATTTCATTGTAACCATGTGATGCAATGACAATAAAGGCATTATATTCTACTAACAGGTTAGAGATTAAATCAATTTATATTTATACAACACATGCACATATAGAACATTACACAAAATAGACATCCAAACACATCATATATGATATATCTACAGATTATAGAGGATAAAAAAAGAATATGAATGTGGATTAAAAAAGTCCCAAGCAACAAGGTGAATCAATGTGTCAAATTAGTCTCAAAATTAGTTTGACAAAAATATAAAAAAATTTAAAACCGCTGCAAAGCACTTTTTTTTATTTTTTATTTTTTTTTTGCTCGAAACTATTTCAATTAAAAAAAGATTTTGTGACGTTGTTTCAGTGTTATTTGTTTTGTATCACTCTATATTTTTATACTGTGTTGCAGTTCTATTTTTACTGAATGATAAAAGCATATTCACTGCATAATGTACCATGTATGCGACAAATAAAAATAAGAATATGAGACGTGTGTGACGTTTTAAAGGTGGTGGAACATCTGAGGTTGTGGCTTGAGCATCTGACCGTGAGTTTTGTAGTCCCAGCTTCTCGCGGACCCCAGCCAGACCAGCACACACCACATCAGGAGAACATTCATCCTGGTCCACAGGAGAAGACCTTCTCACGAGCAGAACCTCCACTGATCCTACACAACAGTTACACTGACCGAGTTAAACTAATTCGACACTGTAACGTAAAAAAAAAAAAAAAAAATTCAATGTATTTGACCAAAAAGTTGGTCTGGAGACACTCTATCAGAATTAGTGGTCACAAAATAACAAAATACAGTGAGGGGAAAGAAAAACAAGAGTCTGATAGAAACTTGGCTAGATCTTGGCTTTTATATATACTGTTTGTGTAACTCCGCCCAGTCCACTCAGGACCCGCCCACTTTAAGACGTAAAGCTGATTTGAATATTTAAGTTCACAGGGAAGCAGAATGAAGTGATGCCTGTGTTTTATAAAATGGCACGAATCTCCAGTGTTTAACACTTCTGTTTAACTATAAAATACTGTAATTTATTTGAAAAAATAAATAAATAAATAAATAAATGAGACGGGTGAAGAGATGAACTATTGAAAACTTCTCATGCTGATTTTCTCAATTTGCAGAAAGTAGACTCTATATTTAGAGTAAATCAAAACAAACAAAAAAAAGAACATATTTTTGTGTCCAACGTTTTATTTTTACTTGTATTATGGCCACACCCAGTTAAGTCAGGCCCTGGTTAAAATGTTTTATCAGAATATTTTTTAATGAACCACACACATCCACACACACGTATATATGTGTGTGTGTTTGTATATCTATCTATATCTAATTTATTTATTTTTTAATACACCCCCCCCCTCAATAAAACG
>CM051500.1:3048598-3062245 GCA_028031935.1 Paedocypris micromegethes | reverse complement strand
AAAAAAAAAAAAAAAAAAAGAGGTAAAAACACACAAAAATGGCATGCGCATAATATAACAAATATATTACACAAATACTTTTGTTTAGATTGAGTCTTTATAGCTAATAGATTCAAATCTTTATAAACACACGTAACATTTCTTCAACATTTTGTTTTTAAATATAACAACATATAACTAGCAGGTCATAAAATTCTTAATATAGTCAGAAAGTGCAAACAACAAGTAAAAAAAAAAAAATGTTTTGAACATACAAATTGGATTCAATTCAGTACTTGAGTTTACTTTTTGTGTTTATTAAGATTTGATTCTATTAGACAAAGACACAATGTAACATTTTTGGAAATTTTTTTATGTAAAAATTTAGAGAAAAAAAAAAAAGCAGCGCTCTTAAAGACACAGAACACAGACATCGGAGCTGCTCGCGTCGTGATCTATTAATTCTGCCTGTTACGCTTTCTGCACTCGATTAGTAATGTTTCTGTGTTATCATTAAAAGTTGTTACAACCAGTCAGACCATCTCCAGTGTGGTCAGGAGAGATCAATACACACCGATCGTTGGGGATTTTGTCAATAATAAAAACTAAACTGTAGCAACGGCACAATATCCTAAATGACAGCTAAACGCAACATCGATTTGATTAAAACGAACATTTTTGTGGGAGTTTGTGTCATTTACGATTATGAAGTCTCTGCTCTCCAGTTTCAGTGCAATAAGAAGTATTGAAATGAAGAAAAAAATGAAAGAAAGAAAGAAAAAAAGTTGAAAGAAAAAGTAAAAAGAAAAAAAAAGGAAATAACAAAAAAAAATTAAGGGAAAAGAAAAAAAGAAAAAAAAAGAAAAAAAAATGAAGAAAAATTTAAAAAGAAAGAAAATAAAACAGAAAAATAAACAAGAGAAAGAAGGTAAAAAGAAAAGAAACAAAGAGACAGATAAAAAAAAGAAAGAAAAAGAAAGTAAAAAATGAAAAGGAAGAAAAAGAAAGAAAAAGCAAAAAGAAAGAAGAGAAAGAAAGCAAATAAACAGTGTGTCAATATGGCCACTAGGGGCAGTATAAAGATTGTGCTCCGCATTTAACCATCCAGTAAAGTGACGCACACACACTCGGAGCAGTGGGCACGTGGAGGTCTTGCTCGGGATTTGAACCTGCCATCTCTAGGACACAAGTCCAATTCCAGACCACTGGACCACAAGTGCCAAGTAATAAATACATCAAAGTACAACATCGAAGCGCTGCAGAAAAGACGAGTGGAGGATGCGGAGAGACACGTGACCAGGGTTTCCATTTCAGAGCCGTGTCATTAATAAACCAGTGGCCAGTGTTTCATCTACTGATGCCCCAATGCCACTTTTACAGACACCGAGTACTTAATAAAAACATGATTTAAACTTACAGGTATTAGCTGTACAAATGAACAAAAAAAAAGGATTAGGAACATTTATTTAAAATGAAAAGCATGTTGTATGCAACATTACAGAACAAAAGTAAATTATAAAATACATAGAAAAAAAACTGTGACAAGTTTTTTTTTTTTTCAGCTTGTTGTAAACCCGGCTTTGGGCAGCACGAGGGACATTAATAATAAATCTTTGCTATTTAGTGCACAATATTTGAACAAACTTGAAAGAGTGTGCTGCAGCGTGAGTTGTGTTGGTTTAGAAGAGAACTCTTTGCACTCGTTGTCGTGTTGTGATATTAGGTGCTTGATTAAATGATGCGTGTTAAACGAGATACAGTTTGAACCTCTGGACAATTTCACTGAGCATCATTTGCTATCGGCCTTGTTTTTTTAACAGAAGTATTCATTCTATTTACCACTTATTTTGCTATCGGTTAACAGTCATCTACTATCACTAATTTATCCCATTAAAGAACTAGTTTTCTTGACCGGGCTCAATCCCAGACCAGTGCGTGAACTCCAGCTCCGACCACTCAAGCAGGCGTTTGCTCCTCATACCTTCTTCAAGAAGACGGCAGCGGTCTCTCGCTTGGTGGAGCTGATTTTCTTCATTCCATCTGGAGACTGAACACGGACGATCTGTGGATAATTCACAAGAGAGAGAGAGAGAGAGAGAGAGAGAGAGAGAGAGAGAGAGAGACGTTAGGCCTGATGCTGCTGGGTGACATCAGAGAGAGAGAGAAAGAGGAAAGTGAGGGAGAGACGAAAAAAGCTTGAGAGAAAAAAAGAGGGTGAAGATGAAAGACAGAGCAGATGACACTTAGAATGTCGGGTGTGTGTGTGTCAGTCATGTACAGAAGGATAGAGAGAAACCAAAAGTGTGTGAGAGGGTGAAAGAGAGACCGGGGGTGAGAGAAAGACAGACATATAGGGATATAGAGGGAAAGGGGGTTGGAAAGAGAGAAGAGTGAGTGACATAAAAGAGAAAATAGTGAAATAAAGAGGGAGAAACCGAGAGAAAGTGTGTGAGAGGGTGAAAGAGAGAGGGGGGGGGTGAGAGAAAGACAGACATATAGGGAAATAGAGAGGGATGGAAAGAGAGAAGAGTGAGTGACATAAAAGAGAAAATAAATAGTGAAATAAAGAGGGAGAAACCGAAAGTGTGTGAGAGGGTGAAAGAGAGAGGGGGGTGAGAGAAAGACAGACATTAAGGGATATAGAGAGGGAGAAAACAAGCGAGAGAGAGGGATGGAAAGAGAGAGAAGAGTGAGTGACAGACAAAGAGGGAAATAAAGGGGGAGAAACCGAGAGAAAGCGTGTATGTGTTATAAAGTAGGGGGGGTAGAAAGACAGACATACAGAGGGATATAGAGTTTGAGAAATTGAGTGATAGATAGAAAAAAACAGAAGAGTGAGTGAGTGAATGAGTGAGTGAGTGAGTGAGAAAGACAGATTTACAGACGTTTATAGAAATAGAGGAACCAAGAGAAAGTGTGTGTATGTGTGAGAGCGAGCGAGCGACCAAGCAACAGAACGAGAGAGCGAGCGAGACAGAAAGAGAGAGAGAGACAGAAAGAGAGAGAGAGATCGAGAGACAGAAAGAGATCGAGAGACAGAAAGAGAGAGAGAGATCCGAGAGCAAGAAAGAGATCGAGAGACAGAAAGAGAGAGAGATCGAGAGACAAGAGAGAGAGAGAGAGAGAGAGAGAGAGAGAGAGAGAGAGAGATCGAGAGACAGAGAAGAGAGAGAGAGAAACAGAAAGAGAGAAAAGAGAGAGAGAAACAGAAAGAGAGAAAAAGAGAGAGCGAGACAGGAACACAGAGAGAGAGAGAGCAGAAAGCGAGAGGGAAAGAGAGACAGAAAATTAGAGAGCGCGCGAGAGAGAGAGAGAGAGAGAGAGAGAGAGAGAGAGAGAGACAGACAGACAGTGTGTGTGTTTTGGCAACAAACCCAACAACAATCATTCAGCGATTTCAGATCGAAACTCATCGATAATCACGAATCTTCCATCTTTAGGCGCGTTGTGCATTAACGTCACAACATTGACGGTGTCAGTGCGACACGTCCCGCGGAGCTTCTGTCAGTTACCGGCAACTTCACCGACTCATCACGTCCCACAACCAGAACGTGCCGAACTCCAGCAGCGCCGGCAAAAGCTTCGGGGAAAACGACTTTCCGAGTTTGTACTTTAGCAGCTTGTGGAGTAACGCGCTCATTAGCATCGTGCTAACATTTCTGCTGGCTCATCACTGCCTCACACTGACTGCTGGGAGAGTTACCCACACACACACACACACACACACACACACACACACACACACAAACTTACTATGTTTTCGGCCATGTCTGTGGAATGAGTCGCGTTCGGAAGATGCTGAAATGAAAGCCGAGGCTTTTGATGTCGATGTTTACGACCCGCTCTGATACGCACAGCGACGCTGAACTCAACGAGGCCGTGCAACTTCTAAATTGGTCCGTGTCGAGGCGACTTCCGGTTTACACCGGAAGCGAACGGAAACAGCCGTCTGAGAGAGAATTTTGTTTATTTCTGAGTTTGAACTCTTTATTTATGAGAGTTTTCTTTCCTCGTGTAGAAATGAAGTTTAACACCTCGATGTTTCGAAATTTAAGAACAAAATAGATAATAGAAAATAGAATAGAACAAAATAGAAAAGTCAGTCTCAGTCAACTTCAGTTATTTAGCTCACAAACAGCTTCCAGTTCCTTCAGCATCCTGCAGATGGCGATATCATCTCATCCACACAAGAAATTAACCGCGGTAGAAAAAGACTTGTCACACACTAACAATGTAACGGTAAGTTTACGTTTAAATGTAGTGGAGTGAAGAGACAGATACTCAATCACAAATGTAGTCAAGTAAAGAGTAAAAGTTGCTAATATTTTTTAGCATCCTTGGATTATTGAGGATTTTTGAAATGAATAAATAATCTCTAAGCAATTTGTATCAAATAGACATTTTTTCGCATTAGCTACAGAAAATTACGTTTGAGACTGAAACAATGCAACATGTATTAACCCTTTATTACGTATTGTATCACCATTTTAATCATTAAAAACTTGATGAATTCAAAGATACATTTTTAATACATAAATGGATCACCAGGTGGCAGCAATTAACTGCTCCTTTACTTTTCCACTGCTGTGACCACTAGGGGAGCCGCTCCAAATTTGGAAAAAAAACGTTTTTTTTTTTTTTCAAATCAAATAAAGTAAAGTCTTAAAATCATACAATTTTTTTATTTGTTAATATTTTATTAGAATGCTTAACTGCTTAAATGACAATAAAATTATGAGAATTATGAGTTTTTGTGCTCATTCTCCGAAACATTTTCTTGTCAGAAATAAAATTGCCTGGTATTGTATTTCTCCTCCAAATTTTATTTGTATCTCATCTTGTAGCGGAAACGTCATATTAGTCACTATATTAAAAAAGAACTAAATTAATATATAATTTAACGTACATACAATCTTTAATGCACAAACTATTAAATCAACAACATGTAATTTTACACATTTCTATGTTAACACATAATAATAAAAATAGAGCTTTGCTACAACATCCCAATATAACACTATAATATAACTTCAGGCAATGAAACAAATGAGTGAATATAAGAAATAAAGGAAGACAGAAAAGTCGTGGGTGAAAGTATCAAACATTAACACAGGAAAAGTTGCACAAATAAAATAGTGCCAATAAAGTTAACATAAAAAGCAATACTCTTTTTAGGGACAAATATCTACATGGAAATTAAGATACTTAAGAAAAACTCAATTACCGTATATTAAATCATATATTACAAAGAAATATACAAATGAAAAGAAACAAAACAATGCAATGCTACAGCTACAGAATACAGATGCAATGAAGAGGAGAATAGATGGAGAAAGAAGATGCGTTGAAGAATCAATCTACAGGAAATGATAGATTATAGACATCAGATCGGCAGTGAAAAATTGTAGATGTCAGATCAGCTGTGAAAAATTATAGATGTAGGGTCAGCAGAGAAATATTCTCGACATCAGATCAGCAAAGATAGAGTCTAGACATCAGATCAGAAGAGAAAGATTCTAGACATCAGACCAGCAGAGAAAGATTCTAGACATCAGATCAGCCTAAAGTGTTCCTATAGATAAACAAAGTTCTCTAGGGGGAGAATGATTCCAGACATCAGATCAGTAGTGAAAGTTTTAAATGTCAGATCAACAGAGAAATAGTCTAGATGTCAGATCAGCAATGACCGATTCTAGACATCAGATCAGCAATTAAATATTCTAGACATCAGATCAGCAGAGAAAATGTATAGACATCCGATCAGCTGAGAAGGATTCTAGACATCAGATCAGAAGAGAAAGATTCTAGACATCAGATCAGAAGAGAAAGATTCTAGATAACAGATCAGCAGAGAAATATTCTAGACATCAGCTCAGCAGTTAAAGTCTAGACATCAGATCAGAGGAGAAAGATTACAGACCTCAGATCAGAGGAGAACAATTCTAGACATCAGATCAGAAGAGAAAGACTACAGACTTCAGATCAGAGGAGAAAAAGTCTAGACATCAGATCAGAAGAGAAAGACTACAGACATCAGATCAGAGGAGAAAAAGTCTAGACATCAGATCAGAAGAGAAAAAGTCTAGACATCAGATCAGAAGAGAAAGACTACAGACATCAGATCAGAAGAGAAAGACTACAGACATCAGATCAGCAGTGAATTGTTCCTATAGATAAACAAATAATTCTCTATGTTCTTCAATGTGGAAGAATCACAGAAAACAGACATAGAAAGGGATAGACTTTCTTTTTTCTGATTGGACGCGCAGGTCCTGAGTGGAGGATGAGGGGAAGGCGGAGGACTCAGATGATGCCGTACTGAGCCAGCTCGTGCAGCTCCAGGTGGTTGAAGGCTTCCCAGGGGCAGATGACCGTGATGTCTGGAGGTGGAACCACAACAACGTCAGTTTCTAATCTCTAGATTACAGCTAGAATAATACGTCTGTGAGAGAGACTAATCATGTCCGAAGAGGACGACAGTTTATTAGAGATGAAGATCAGAGTTGTCATTGTGAGTCTGACGCCACACGTGAGGATGAGAAGAGATTTGACTTACCAGTGCCTAAACCTTCCATCCCTGGGATGTCGTCACCAAATCTGAAGACATATACGTACGGACATGTGATAATATAATAGAAATAACTGCATACATATACATAGTTACAATGTGTGCATAGTACATAGTTACTATCAGTGTTGTGCAAGTTACTTTGAAATTGTAATACATTACACATTACTTATTACTTGGAAAAAGTAATGAGTTACATTACAATAATACTGTCTCAGAATTGTAATTCTGAATTTCATTACTTCTGTATTACTTTTAAGTATCTTTTACCAAAATAACATAATAATAAGTAAAAATTAGCATCCTTAAATAACAAAATGTACCTTTTTATTTTATTTTATTTATTTTATTCAGTAGAAGACAATGGTATGCAACTGTAAGATCAAAGTCAGTAGACATACGCATCTTCTCAACAAACAGCAAATATTACAGTTTTGATTTATTGTCTTGAGGGTGAAAAGTTTGATGTAACTCAAGCGTTACGTGCATAAAACAAGTAATAAACTCCTGAAAATCCAATTAGTAATACGTATGTTACACGTCTGCATTACAGCAAAAACTAATATATTATTGTAATATATAACTTTTGTAAAACATTACTCCCAACACTGATTACTATACACATGTTACTATGTATGCATAGTTACATGCATACATTAACCCCCCCCACACACACACATACAGTATACACTTACTGTACATACATATGCACACATTTCTGAAATTAAATATAAAGCAAAGTAATCTATTAAAAAATGTATAATAAATAAAAACATATTTACATACATATTCTTTGCAGAAAATCTTGCAAATTCTGTGGCATATTCTTTTCATAATATAAACATAATGAGCAGAAATATATCAATAAATATGTATGTACTGTATTTGGATGTACGTATATAATATTAATTTAACAAAATATAAAAAAGTTTATTAATAACATAATAATAATAATAATAATAATAATAATAATAATAATAATAAGGATAATAATTATTATTATCAATAATAAAAATAAACAAAATATAAATTATATATACCAGTATATGTATGCATATATATATATATACATACATATTTACATACATAAATACAGTATACATAAATATATATAATTACAGTACGTGTACAGTTTTTATAAACACACAAACAAAAACTGAAAAGGCCATATATAGAATGCATTACATTTTGAAAACTATAATATTTGGGAATACTTTCATAACAAATGCATCTAAATGCTCTAGAGTATTTAAAGTTATAAAAATGGCAATTAAAAATATAAAAATGGTAATGTTGTCATTATAGTATTTGTAGTAATGTAGTAATTATAGTAATGTAGTAATTACCAGATCCATTAACACATTTTACATTTTATTTCGTCCCCATTTGGACAGAATAAAGAAGTTCTCACCCTTGCACGCCTTTCTTTGGCGGCTTGCTCTTGAACTGACGCGTCTGCCTCTGCTTGAACTTCGGCGGGCCTTTGCGCGGCGTGGCGGGACCACCGGTCACACGCGTCGCTGACTTGATCTCAGGTTTGGGGGGCTCGAGATTCATGGCTGAGGGTCAAAGGTCGCAGCTTCTCCCAGATCTGCCCCCGTGTTGCAGTGCTTATCTGACGGGTAAAGAGTCCAGAAAGAACCACGTTAAAAAAAGTGAAGAAAATATAAAAATCGTTATTTTCTAGGCCCAAAATATTTTTATTTATTTATTTTTTTTAAATAACGTTTCTGGTTCATTTACGTTAATATTCTCTGAAAAATATTTTTTTCATTGACTTAACAAACTTAACTTGTGACTTGTTTCATTTTTATATCGTTTTACTTGAATAATAGATAACAAAAAGTTGATTCTAGTGGTCAGGACTACATTTCCCAAGATCCTTTGCTCTCCAGTCAGACTCCGCACATGCTTCAGAGCAATAGTTTCAAGCTCAGGTCTGTTTCAAGCTCTCTGTTTATCTGACGGCGTGTGAAGAGGAAGGATTGTTATCCCCTGCGCAGTGACCCAGCGTTTTGATTGTGTCTGTTCCTTGGATTTTTTTACTCCTTCTTCATGTTCTTTTATTCGACTGTTTCGACTCTTTCTGCGATGACACATTGGACTCGTTTGTAGCCGGTTGTGCTAAGCTAAGCTAAGAGGTTGTGGTTTGTAGTCTCTGTTTGTTGTAATAAAAATTATAGTATTGTATTTAGTTTAATCTTACTTCCTCCTGTGATATTTTGTCTCTGTTAAGTGTCGCGGCGTGTCTAACGTTTCTTTATTTCTGTTTTTGAGCTAATAAAAGCTTCTACTGTAGCACGCCTGCCTACGCACCATAAAGACGACGTGTTTTCGTTTTTTTTGTGATTGTTCCTGACTAGAAATACTGAAAATGGGGGCTTATATTTACGTGCATCTTTGAAATTGGCAATTGTAAGCACACCCCAAGTGTTTGAGCATCGATAATTCGAAAAAAACGTTTGGCGAATTGTAAATGGGGAAATTAGATTCTTAAAGATTTTTACATGCAGTGTTTATTATAATTTATGACCCTTAATATTAATTATTTATTATAATTAAGACCCTCTATGCTGTGCAGGAGTCTTACCCATTCGAGCATCTCAGACCCCAAATGGTTCCCAAATATTAATTAAATATTCTATTACTGAGGAACAACTTTCAAATCCAAATGTGTTTTCCAGTCATGCTGAAGATCTAAAGCTCGTGCTGAAAGAGATGAACAATGTGTGTGTGTGTGTGTGTGTGTGTGTGTGTGTGTGTGTGTGTGTGGTGACCTATTTTGTTGTATCCCGATTAATAATGTGCCACTTCTTGATAAGGGTTAATCTCATTAGCGTCGGGATAATACTGAACACGCTGAGCCAACAGAAAAGAGAAGAGTCAAGCAATGACCTTCAGACGTCCTTCAAGGATGTTAAACAGTTACACACCAACACACACAACAGTTACACACCACAACCACATGATGATTAGCCAACACTGCTAAAGTGCAATAAAACAATGTTTAAAATGTTTACACACACACACACACACACACACACACACACACACACACACAATTTTACTTATAGTTTAATTTTTAACATTAATCACGACTTGTTGAGATTTCATTCATAATTATTGCAAACTAGAAAAAGTAAAAAAATAATAGAAAAACTTTTTTTTTACTTTTTCTTTTAAAATCAGATGACATGGTTAATTGTTTCACAAGGCAATTGATTATATAGGCAATGCAAATTAAGCTTCACTTTATAGTAAATGTATGAATTAAATCACATAAATCCTTTTTCTCCTTCTGTCTTCCTGCACTCTACTGTTTATATAGACTTTGCAAAAACTTTTTTTCAGTTACACCAACATGTTATTTCTGCTTTAAATCCATAAATCCCTACATGCATTAATACATGTACTTGTGTGTGTGTGTGTGTGTGTGTGTGTTGTTGTGTGTGTTGTGTGTTACATTGTCATTCTGTTCTTTCTAATGTTTTAGATGTACGTAATTATGCTCATCGGTTTCTTGACTCTGTGTGTGTTGGGTGTGTGTGTGTTGTTGTGTGGTGTGTGTTCTATCTAGTGTTGAGGGATGTGTATAATTGACTCACTGTTTCTGACCGTGTTGTTGTGGTGTGTGTGTGTGTTAAGGAGGTTGTAACTGTAAAAAATTGTAATGACTTATAACAGTCGTTTGAATAAAAAAGCGTCAGCTAAATGACTGGAAAAGTATCTCATTGTAATCTCATTGTGTGTGTGTGGTTTGTGTGTATGTTCTATCTAGTGTTAAGGAGGTAAAATAATTGTACTCACCGGTTTGTTGTTGTGTTGTTTTTTGTGTGTGTGTTCTATCTAGTGTTAAGGATGTAAATAATTGTACTCACCGTTTTGTGTGTGTGTGTGTCCTGAGGAAGAGAAAGCGACTGTTTCTTCAGGAGTGACGGCTCTTTTATACTAGAGCCCTGGGTAGATTACACACACACACACACACACACACACACACACACACACACACACACACACACACACACAGAAAGAGTCCCCACAAACACTACAGCATTATCTCCGGAATCTCTCCTGAATTTCCATCAATCTGCTCGTGGATTACCACTAAATAATAAAATGGCAAGATTGGGAAACAGATCCTGATTCATGTTATAAATCATTTTTTATAGATCATTGTATTCAAAATAATTTAAGTATTATGTCAATTAAATAATTCCATTGTTATAATAATGTAATTAAATACATGCATATTCCACAGGATTTTCTTATTCTCACACGATCCACCAACAGTAAAACATGCCTATTGTAGTAAAAAGTATAAATGTACAATTTTTAGGAAACAACAACATCAGCTGATCAACAACACAGACACAATTACTCCTCCATGACTGAAATTCATTAGCTGATGTGTAGATCTGATGTCTGATCAGATTAACTGATCCGGATCTTTACAGCTAATGAATCTCAGAGCTGCACTATAATAATATTACAGGCTAGGACGAAAACACTACATTTTTGAAGCTTTAAAAACAGTCGATTTTTAGTACTACTGACAGAATGGACTACCGAGAGATGGAAGAAAGAAAAGAAGGTTAGAAGAAGGAAGAAATGAAGTATGGGAAGGGAAGGAAAAAAGAAAGAAAGGAAGTAAGAAAAGAAGAAATGAAGGAAGGACAAAGGAAGAAAAGAAAAAAAGGGAGGAAGGATAAAGAAAGGAATGAAGTAAGGTAAGGAAGAATGAAAGAAAGGAAGGAAGGAAGAAAGGAAGGAAATACAATTGAAGGATACAAATACGACAAAAGGATTGAAGTGGAAGGGAAGGAAGATTAAAAGTAAGAAAGAGTAAGTATAAGGGAAGAAATAATTAAAGAAAGAAAGAAAGGAATAAAGAAAAAAGAAGAGAATGAAGTAAAGGAAGGAAGGATGGAAGGAAAAACCCTTTATTTGTACAACAGTGTGGAAATCCATCAAATATCAAAGTACAGTAAAAGACTTTTAAAAAAAAGTAAAAAAACAATAACATATAAACAAACATACAAAACACTAATAAGCAATAACAGTCAATATAAAGTGAGTATACAATGAGTGAAAGATTAAATAAAACTATGAAACACGACTAGGGCATTAATGTTGATTTAATTTGTGTTTTTCCAAATAAAAAGCAATATTAAAAGCAAAAAAAATTCCTGTTAAAGCCAATGAACGATTAATGATTAAAGGTCGTGTTCAGGTCAAGGTCACAAGGTCAAACGTGCCCGAGCTTAATGAGGCAGAAACACAGAACAAGCACAACAACTATGGATTTGTTATTATTGAGAATCACATGTTCAACTCAAATGACTTGATTGTTGGTAGTGGTGGAACTTACTGTAAAACCATTACGGTACAGAATTGCAAAACGGTATATTTACAAAAATATTTCACAGCAAAACGCAGTTTTTAAATTGTATCGGCTGTTTTTTATTGTATGACGTGAGTCTTGTGATACAATGAAAAATGGCTGCATTTTTCATAACGTAAATAGGGAAAAAAACCAAAGCTAAATCATATTTTTACAGGATGTTGCCGGGAGCCAACATTTATTTCCAGGAAAAGCTTAGTATAGTGTAAACACATGATTTGCTTCAAAAACATCGAGAAATGTTTATATATTACATTATATAAATATATAAATTGTATTTTCTGGAAAAAAAAAAAAAAAAAATAAAAAAATTATAAAACATAATATATATATATATTATCTATTTATATATATATATATCTATATATATATATATATATATTATCACAAGACTATTTATATATATTCCCTAAATACTATAACGTCTTGTACTATACTCAAAAAATCTATGTAGGTAATCTTCCAAACAAAGATAATAACCAAGTCAGGTATAATAATCAACAAGTTAAGTCATTAATAATCACAGTCAAATGGCATCTAAACATGAAAAACAAAAACCTCACAAACATTTAAAATACCACGCACTCAAAGAACAAACATATCAACAAAAACGCATCAAAGTGTTTTTGCAGTTTGAAGAGCGAACCTTTCCATCACGTGAAATGAGCTGTACGTACATCTGGCCATTCTTCAACGTCATTCATTCACAAATCCTCTCCCAGAGGCTGCTGATGTCCGCTGACGAAGACTCAGGAAAGGCCGGAGTTCAAACAGAGGCTTTAATGTCCATTTCCATGAACCAGGTGAAGAAGAAGGAACAACTTAAAGTAAAACAACGAACATAAATGTGAGCAAGCCGACGTGGCTTCTCACCAATCTCATGACCAAGTATAACCGGCAGCTCAAGCTCCCTCCGCGATCCCTTAAGTACCTCCTGGTGATGAGGTACACCTGTCGCGGAGGGAGATGAGCTACCGGTGTCTAATTGCTACTGTCCGGTATCCTGGCGCGCCACCAGGGGGTGCTAAATCCCCAGGATCGTAACAGCTGACTGACGGGAACAGTTCTCAGACACGCCCCTTATGCAGGCCTCAGCCAATGGCGTGACAGGAGACTGATGACTCTCAGAACCATGAGTGTCGGATGACAGGTGGCAGAAAATAGCGTAAACACGAATAATAACAACAACGATGATAGTATCGTATTCATTAATTAATATTGTATATATTGTATTATATATATAATAAGACTGAACTGCATCTGAGACTTTGTGTTCAAGTTCTTCGTTTTAATGGAGATGTTTTCATGCTTTTATTTAATAAAAATAAAAAACAGCACACAGCTGTTTGTTTATTAGGGTTATTTATTGATGGTGGGACTTTTAGTTTGTAATACATACACTTAAAATACTGAATCACAAAAGCAATTGCATTTACAGTCGATTCCGATGTGTTTTTATGCTTTTCCAGCATCAGAAAAAAGCAGCATCAGCATCATTATCTTCCTTGTAGCATTGAAGCTCTTTGACAATGGATACAAAATGTTGTCTTACTTCGAACGAATCATAAAAATGACTCATAAAAAGGTAGAAGTTCACTTCACTCTTATTCTCTCACATTTTTGTCCATTTATCTATCTGCCCGTCCGTCCGTCCATCCAAAGATCTATCCATCCATTTATCCTTTTCACACATTTTGAT
>CM051500.1:3028598-3043598 GCA_028031935.1 Paedocypris micromegethes | reverse complement strand
AAAATTCAAGCCTGCCACGCCATAACATTCCTTTACTTTTCTTAGGTCATCGTGTGCCCATGTTCACACATACCCACATATATAGATATACAGTTAATTCTTTCATCCATTTTCCGAGCCAATTCCCGGGCCTCTGGAGTGAAAGGTGGGGAACAGAGATTCCAAACAATCACAGAGCAGTAAACACATGTTCACACTCTCAACTATAATCATCTTTCCAGTCTTCAATTCTTTTCATGATTTTTGAACAGTCGTTAGAAACTGGAGACCCGGAGGAAACAGGGATGTAGGTTGACTAGGTTGACATTTGGGCTACAGCATTCTGAATTCTTTGCACAGTGTTGTGGTGGCAGACCTGCCAAGAGAGCATTACAGTAAACCAGCCTTGAGATTACCAGAGCCAGTAGTTGAGTGGTGTATTGCGAGAGGCAAAGTCGTATACTTCTGATGTTGTACAGGGCAAGTCTGGGCAAGTCCTCCTAGCCCAGAAGTGAAGCGTCAAACCATATCGAAATTGTTCTCTGCATTTAACCCATCCAGGGAAGTGAACACACATACAAACCCGGAGCAGTGGGCAACCTAAGCCAGGGTCAGTGGATTTCCCAAGGATATTAGTTCCTCACTTAGTTGCAGAACCCCATAGGGGGATTTGAACCTCTCGGACACAAGTCCATCCAGCACATACACACAAAAAGAGTGTGAAGAGAACACACACAAAGCAGTGGGCAGAATGTGGGGTTCAGTGTCTTGCCCAAGGACACGTAGTTGCTGAACCAGCCGTAGAGGGATTCGAACCTGCAACCTCTCGGACCACAACTCCCATCTGTGGACAGGGATAAGAGCAGTCATGGTTGTTCAAGACCGTAGCCAAAGAGCTTGTGTAGAGAGAGAAGAGTAGAGGCCCAAGTACTGAAACTTGGGGAACACCAGTAGTGGTAATGGGTCAGACTCCGAACCTCTCCAGGAGATAGGGAAGGTCTTCCAACACTGTTGAGAGGTATGGCCTACAAGATTCCAGGGTAGTGACCGTGATCCCAATCCAAATAGGGCTGAAAACTGAATCTGGTGACTCACTTTACAAAGGAAGCAAAATTGTTGAGACTGGTGAGTACAAAAGTCTTTCAATGATTCTCAGGTCAGATTGTTTGGCATCCAGGAGACATTTTTGTCAACTAGTTTGTCAATAGCAAAAAGGGCAGTAGAGATAATGGCCTGTGAATGGTAATTTTGGGGAGGATGGTTTTGGATGGATGGATGGATGGAGTTGTGGTCCAGAGGTAGGGGACTTGGACTTGTGTCAGAGAGGTTGTAGGTTCAAATCCACCTACTGCTGGTTCTGCAACTAAGTGTCCTTGGGCAAGACTCTGAACCCCACATGCCCCCTAGACTGCCCACTGCTCCGGGTTTGTGTGTGTTTACTTTACAGTGTAGATGTGCATTTCACTTGATGGGTTAAATTGAGAGCACCAATTTGGATATGGCTTGAAATATTGACAATCTCACTCACTTTACTTTTGTATTTGTACTGTTAGAAGTACGACAGCGATTTGAACGGATTTTCAGGTTGTCTCACTTTGCTAAATTCAGCTAAAATAGTAGAAATGACTAACTAAATAATAGTGTCCTGCATCTCGGAAGCAAAGCTGCAGATGTTCTCCAGAGCAGAGATGGTCTGCAGCTCCTTCTACTGCAATAATGATGATGATGATGATGCCACGGCTGAGGAACGTCACTGGACAGAAACGCCTGGAGACTTGAACCTCTAGGGTGTTCCTGCTTCTGCAAGGTGTCCAGTTTCTCTGCTTAGTCATTATGCTTCACACACAAACACACACACGATTTTTTTTCTGGTCCCAGCGTGGAGCGTCGGATCAGTGCGTTTCACTTTACTTACACTACTAGGTTTTCATGTAGGTGTGAGTTCTTCTAGATGAAGCGTTTGTGAGCGCAGGAACCAGAAGGGTCTGAATAAGCACGCGAGGGTCCTTCACATGTCCTTGGCTTCAAACCTGTAGAGGAACATTAACCTGCTTTCACACAGGTCCAGCTTTGTCCAGCTACACAAAGACAACTCTGTTCCGTCTCTTCCCACTGGAGCCGAGAGCCGCAGAATGCCTATCTTGTCCAAGTAAAAACACTCTTCATATATATATAACGTATTTATATATATAACATATATATAAAAAAGTATATAAAAATGTATACCGTACATATAGATAGATATACATAGAGATACATATAGATAGGTATACATACATACGTTAGATAGCTTACACTTTTTTAAAGGCAGCAAACCCATAACTGGTCAAAAGTATTACCAAATTATTTGAAAATACATGTATGTGCATTTTTTTATTTTTTCATTTTTTTCCCAGTCGTATTTTTTGTCTTTTTTTTTTTATTGTTTATCATTGTGTTTGCCTTTACTTTTTGTTGTTGCTGCTGTAACATGGATATTTCTAGTTTGTGGAGTGAATAAAGATTTTATCTATCCATCCATCCATCCATCCATCCATCCATCCATCCACTAAGCAAAAACTCTTCATCTCTATAAGGGATATAATATTAACGTATATATTTAAAATATATAAAAACGTATACTGTGTATATATATTATATATATATATATATTATATATATATATATAGATATACGTATATATAAAATACAATTGAAGTTGGATAACTTTTAATTTTCTAAAGGCAGCAAACCCATAAATGGTTGAAAGTGTTACCAAAATTATTTGATATTTGAAAATACATATATGTGCAATTTTTTTTTCCCCAGTCGTATTTTTTTGTCTTTTTTATTGTTTACCATTGTTTTCCTTTACTTTTTGTGGTTGCTGCTGTAACATGGATATTTCTAGTTTGTGGAGCGAATAAATATTTTATCTATCCATCCATCCATCCATCCATCCACCGAGTTTGTTGGGTGTGTGTATAGCGGTGCATTTGTAGTTTCCTGTCTTCCTGTCTGAGGAAAACACACCAGGTACAACAAACGGAATCCGCAGGGAAACGTCGTCAGTCGCCGGGGAAACGAGGAGCTGGAGTCATGAGAACCATCCAATTACAGCTGATGAAGGAGGCGGTCAGATCTCACGAGAGCTCAAGCTCGCTCTTCCACATCATCATCATCATCATCATCTCCAACCATCCTGCTGTCTGCTCATGTCTCCTCTCATCTACCTGTTCTCCTCTCACTCACTCACTCTCTTTTTCCTCTCTCTCATTCTCTCTCTCTCTACTTCTCTCACTCTTTGTTCATCTCCCCCTCTCCACTAATCTACCTGTTCACCTCTCTCTCTCACACTCTCACCCGCTCTTTCTCCTCTCTCTCATTCTCTCTCTCTTTGTTCATCTCTCCTCTCTCCACTCATCTTCTTGTTCCCCTCTCTCCCCCCTCTCTCTCTTTGTTCATCTCTCCCTTTCCACCCATCTACCTGTTCACCTCTCTCTCTCACTTCATCTCACCCTTTCCGTCAATCTACCTGTTTATCTCTCTCTCTCTCTCTTTGTTCATCTCTCCTCTCTCCACTCATCTTCCTGTTCACCCCCCCCCTCTTTGTTCATCTCTTCCTCTCCACCCATCTACCTGTTCACCTCTCTCTCTCTCTCTCTCTCTTTTCATCTCAGACCTTCCGCCAATTTACCTGTTTATCTCTCTATCTTTGTTCATCTCCACCTCTCCACTAATCTACCTGTTCACCTCTTTCACTCTTTCTCTCTCTGTTCATCTCTCCCTTTCCGGCAATCTACCTCTTCATCTCTCTCTTTCTCTCTATCTCTCTCTGCTCATCTCCCCTTTCCACCAATTTACCTGTTCACCTCTCTCTATCTGCTCATCTCTCCATTTCCGCCAATCTACCTGTTCATCTCTCTCGTTCCACAGTTCTCTGTTCATCTCTTTCTTTCTCCCTCCCTCTCTTTTCACCAAATTGTACATCATTTGATCTCTCCCTCTGTCTACCAATCTTTCTTTTCATCTCTCGCTCTCTCTACCACCATCTTTTCGCTTTTCTTAGAATTTCTCTCTCCATTCTTCCCTCCATCCATCCATATTGTTAATCTCTCCTATTCATCTCCATAGCCTTTCTATTCTTTCTCTCCATTTGTCCACCTTTCTTGCTCTCTACATTCACCCGTCTATTCTTCACTTCCTTTTTCTCTCACCCATCTATATCCATCTGACGGTATGTTCATCTCGTCCCCTTCGGTAAATACAACTATCTGTTTATCTTTCTCGATTTCTCTTCCTCTCCATGCATCCATCCACTTTGTCAAATCGCACAAATCTTCCTCATACGAGAATGCCAAAAAAGTTAAGACCACTGAATCGGTTTTAGCCCAACATTATATTTGAAATCGGCTCCGTGGCCAGCAATTACGTGTTTCTTCTTCTCCCATCGAGAGATCAGAGTCTTTATTTACAGTGAGCGTCCTTGAGCAAACATCATGTTTACCCGCCCGGCAGTGAAAGGCCGTACACACAGCAGATTAAAGCAGCACTTCATCATGAAGGTGTGAAGCACTTGACACTGACGTCAGAGACCCTCGCCAAACACTGCGGCTACAAGAGTCTTTGTTATTGCTCCGTCTTTTTTTAACTTCCGTCTGTGGCAGTGAAAGAAGGTGTGTGGGAAGGTCATGCTCAAACCTGCTAAACGCACACACTGGGTCAATATCTGCACTAGTCGGGCGTTATGGAGTCTGATTGTACTGTACAGATTCGCTGAGCTCGTTTGGAGTTTGATAAAATGATCTAGAATACGTTCTTCAGCAATAACGACGGATCTCATATTCTCTAGATCTGTCTGTCTGTGCTCAATTTACTCCTTTTTCATCCATCCATCCATCATTTCAACTGTCTCCAACTATCAACCTCTCACCTTCTGTTTTGGCATCTAGTTTTCTATTCAACTGTGTGTCATCTTTTTTTCTCCATCCATCATTCAACTGCCTCATCATTCCATTCATTCATCCACCCCTTCTGTTTCATCATCCATATTTCCATTAAACTATCTGTCCATCTTCTTTTGCTCCATCTATCCATCGACCTTTTCATCAATCCATCCATGTATCCATCCATCCATCATTTCAACCGTCTCATTTTACCCACATTCAATCTCCCATTTTATAGTCCTTTTCATCCATCCATCCCTTCTGTTTCGTCATCCATATTTCCATTAAACTCAGTCAGTCCAACTCAGTCCATCATCTTTTTTCTCTCTCAAACTATCCATCCATCCACTTCCCCCCCGAGGTTTTGTCATCCATATTTCCATTCAACTATCTGTCATCTCTTTTTTCCCTCCATCCATTGATCAATCCATCCATATATCCATCCATTCATTTTATCCACATCCCATTTCAATGCCTTTCATCCATCCACCTCTTCTGTTTCATCATCAGCAGTATTATCACCCTCCATATTTTCATTCAACTATCTGTCCATCTATTTTCCTTTCCATCTTCTTAATTCCTCTCTCTTTATCCATCCATTTATTCCCATTCTGTTTCATTATTCATATTTCTATTTAAATATTTGTCCATCTCTTTTTTTCTCCATCCATCCATTTATCCATCCATCCCTTCATCATCCTCATTTCAATCTGTCAATGATTAGCCAATAAACAGTTCAGGTCTCAAACATCTTTGTTTATTGCTTTTTCAAAGCATTTTACAGTCTAAATGCGGTAAATAAATAGCGGGTTGTCCGTGTGTAAACGCTCGCCGCGCGGTTCTCAATGTGAGCAGAAACATCTTATCACGTTACATATAGATTCAGCATCTAGAATTTACCATCATCGCTCAACATCCGATACGCACTGCGGACCGACCCAACCAGACAAATACAGCTGAGCAGAAAACACACAAAGTGCCTGAAATAGAACAAGAGTTCAGATAGACAAAAGATATGAATGAATACATTCCACTGGGATGTAAAGAAATGTACAGTGACATCATGGTGTGCGGTTTTTCTGTTTAAACAGAAGAAAAATTCCCCGAATGGTTCCATAATACTAACCTAAAACACACACACACACACACACACAGTGTCAACCAAACATAATTATTTGATGCCAAAAACCATTATGTTATTTCGATAACTGTTTATAGTATTTTTGATAATGTGAATCAAAAAAAATGTAAATTCAAATCTGAAAAAATTGAAATTAAAAGTTTGACCGTGCCATCCAGCAAAAACATCGATGTGTCTTAAAAACGAAAAATGGCCGTTTCAATGGCTGAAGTCAACAAAAACCACAATATTTCTTGTGCTTCGCTCGCAATGTTCAGCGACGTCTATGTAAATTATTTGACACCAAAAACAACCATTGTTATATCAAAAATTGTTTTTAATATTTTTAATAATAATGTAAATCGAATTTTTTTTTTCATTAAAATCTGAAAAAATAGAAATGAAAAGTTTGACGGTGTCTTCAAAACGAAAAATGGCCGTTTGGATGGCTAAAGTCAACAAAAACTATGATATTTCTTGCACGATGTTTCGTCCTCATGAGTATCAGCGACATCTATGTAAATGATCTCACGCTGTTAACACTTCCATTCACGCACACACACACACACACAGAATAAATGTTCTACCGCTCTCCGTTTCAGCGTTTAATTTGTGTAAGCTGTAACACACTGTTACAGTCGTTACGTTAAAAATACAAATCTGGATGAAAAAAAACATGTCCTCTCTCTCCGTCCAACATCTGCTGTGCGACAAGAAGCTGATTATTCATATCTGATATAGTAAAATGACACACGACGTCACAAGCAAAGCCAGTTTGCAACAATCTGGCTTCAGCCGTAACATACTAACCCCACACACACACACATATACAGTCACGTGAAAAAATTAGGACACCCTTTGAAAGCATGTGGTTTTTTGTAACCAAAAACATGATGAAGAGAAACATCAAGGCCAGACTGACTTTTGCCAGAGATAAAGTTGACAAAGACCAGGACTTCTGGAATAATGTTCTTTGGACAGATGAGTCCAAAATTGAATTATTTGGACACAACAGCAGAGGACATGTTTGGCGTAAACCAAACACAGCATTCCAAGAAAAGAACCTCATACCAACTGTGAAGCATGGAGGTGGAAGTGTCATGGTTTGGGGCTGCTTTGCTGCAGCAGGACCTGGTCAGCTCACCATCATAGAATCCACCATGAATTCTACTGTGTATCAGAAGGTGCTTGAAGAACATGTGAGACCATCAGTTAGAAAATTAAAGCTGAAGCGGAACTGGACCATGCAACATGACAATGACCCAAAACATACTAGTAAATCAACCAAAGATTGGCTGAAAAAGAAGAAATGGAGAGTCCTGGAATGGCCAAGTCAAAGTCCAGATTTGAATCCCATTGAGATGCTGTGGGGTGACTTGAAAAGGGCTGTACGTGCAAGAAACCCCTCAAACATCTCACAGCTGAAAAAGTTCTGCATTGAGGAGTGGGGAAAATTCCTCAGACTGGTAGATGGCTACAAGAACCGTCTCACTGCAGTTATTTCAGCCAAAGGAGGTAACACTCGCTATTAGGGGCAAGGGTGTCCTATCTTTTTCCTCAGTTAGAATAGGCATTTTTGTAGAATGACATTTACAGAAGATCTTGAAAAGACGTTTCTCTCAGTTTTCATTGTTTAGTTTGATTACTTTAATCTCTCTGTATTGTTGAAACTGAGATGAAATAACCATTTATTAAAAATGTTACAAAAAACCACATGTTTTCAAAGGGTGTCCTAATTTTTTCACATGACAGTATATAGTATATACACACGTGTCTGTACATGTGTGTGTTTTAAAAGCAGCATTTTGGGATTCTGTACAAAGCAACGGTTGAAAACACACACACACACACACACACACACACACACACACACACACAGGTGTCGCAGTAGTCTAGTCGAACATTGGTTTCAGCGCAAATATTCATTTCACACACTTGAAAGATTCGCACGATGATCGTGGGACACCGAGAGTCCGGCGTCTGGTTTCTTCGATGTGCGGCTGAATGCGGTGAAGGAGGAAAAGGAAGTCTTAATTTAGTGTGTGTGGACGGTGTTTGTGGGGTCTCACTGGGGTCTTCTGTCAAAATGACCCTGCGGAGAAACGAGAGGAAGAATTATCGGCGTCCGCGTGGAATGTAGTGTCGATGCTTTCACACGTTTGTTAGTCGCGCAACGTTACGCTGCGTGAAGAACATGCGCAATCAATGACAGAAAAAGCTCTGGAAATGAACAAAAAGCCAGAGAACCAAAAGACGAAAAACATACAGTTTAGTTTATGTCTATGTGATTTCTTCATCCACCACCTCAAACCTTGAGAAAACACAGAAGAATCAAGTTACTCCTAATCAACAATACAGAAAAAAAAGAAAAAAAAATGTAGAATAAAATTCCACGTCACCAGACAGAATGTAAAATATCACCAATGTATTTCAGGAATGAAGGGAAGAAGTGAAAAGAGCAGCGGAAGAATGCAACCCACGGACGAGTCGAACAAAGAAAGAACGTTTCTCACCGGTTTTCAGGATTCATTTTCTTTAAAATTGCACTTAAATGAGTTTTGAATTGCAAATGTTATTGTTATAAAAATGTATAATGTATTAATGTTAAATGTATTACAGCACAACGTCTAAATTAGATTTAAAATGCAAAACATTTTAAACAAATTAAAACAATTACAATTTCCTTCATGTGTTATTCTCTTTATCAACTTCTGGGTTTTGATGGATTTAGGAAAGTAAAAAAAAAAACCCATTTGTACATTCAACAAAATAGAATAAGACACTTAACATCACTATATTAAACAAAACTCTATTATAATCTTGACCCTAAAATAGGCTTCGGAATTGTGGGACCCAGAAAAAAGGTCCCCACAAGTGACCATAGCGACATGCTACTAAATAAAATACAATATTTGAAGCCCAACTGTAATATAAATGTCAAAACGCACACACAAACATCTACAAAGACACACACACACACACACACAGAGATTTTGAAAAAGTTCCTCTGCATGCTGTTAATTGCGAAAAAAAAAATACTTTACACACTATATACACTTCAAAATATCTACTGACAATTCTATAAATGTGTCGCACTATTCTTCAGACTTTAGGAGACGTCCTCAAGCTTTAACACTGTTTGAGTTTATACGGCTGTTTTTGTAATATATTATTTAATTGTCTTATTCCCATGTTTTATCTGTACAGCACTTTGTTTCAACCGAGTCGATTATAAAAGGTCTTAACAAAAAAAATGACACGCTTCTTATAGACCCCAATCAGCCAAAAGACCCCAAAGGACCCCACAAAGGCAGGAGAGATGAAAGTGGCAGGATGAGGTGACGTACGTTGGTATACATTAGTCTGCCGTCGTCGTGCTGCGTCGTGGGGTCCGTCAGTGTGATGGGGGCGGAGCCTGTGGAGGCTCGCGGGATCACGTTGCTAAACGAATCCCCCTGTTGCTACGGTGGGAAACACACAGAAAACATGGTGGACAGAACCACACACACACACACACACACACACAACAGGATCCGCAGGTTTCTTTCTGTTGATGCAGGAACTTTGTGGGTGAAAAGTGGCCGTTGTGGTCACATTCAAAGCGGTAGTAAAATACACACACGCACACACACACTTACATTGCCCACTCCTTTGGTGATCAGCGCCAGTTCTGTGGGCTGGTACACGCAGCTCCGCAGTTGGCCGTTATACCCGCTGTACGGGGACAAAGGTTTATTCCCTGAAAAAAACAAACAAAATAGAAAGAAAGATGTTAAGTTTTGCACGTATACTTTGTGTATATTTGGGCCATGCCTCAAATCAGCGGTCAACCAATTGCAAGCATGTACGCAGCTGATTTACATACAAATTAACAAGCAGTTTAGGAAAAAGTGACAAGTGCCCAGTTGAAAAAAATAAAGATAGAAAGTGAGTGGGTGAGTTTGTCCATATGGCCACTAGGGGCAGTGATGTTTTTTCTTTTCTTTCTGCCGTAACATACTAACATGTGTTTGTTTGTGTGTGTGTGTGTGTGTGTGTGTGTGTGTGTGTGTGTGTGTGTGTGTGTGTTTTAAAAGCAGCATTTTGGGATTCTGTGCAGAGCAACGGTTGAAAACACACACAATGTTTTTTTTCTTTTTAAAGACTCTTTTTTTTCCTATTTCTGCATAGTGGCATAGTGCATTGTTCTGGGACTGAGAAAAGCACTATAAAAATAAATTTGAACGTGAAATTCAACACACACACAGACACACACACAAAAGTCTTGCTCAAAAACACTGGTATTTAAGACATTTGGGGTCTATAAGCAGCGTGTAACTTTGTGAAGATGAAGACAAATACACCGAGCTACATATATATAAGCATTTAGCCAATAAAATAACAAATTACAAAAACCCAGCCGTATAAACTCAAACCGTGTTAAAGCTTGAGGACGTCTCCTAGAGTCTGAAGAATAGTGTGGTACATTTATCGAATCGTCAGTAGATATTGAAGTGTATATAGTGTGTAAAGTTGGTTTTTCGCAATAATCAGCATGCAGAGGAACTTTTTTTCAAAGGGTGTGTGTGTGTGTTTGTGCGTTTTGTCATTTATATTACAGTTGGGCTTCAAATATTGGACTTTTTTAAAGTAACGTGTCGCTATGGTCACTTATGGGGACGTTTTTCTGGGTCCCATAACTCTGAAGCCTGTTTGAGGGTCAAGATGGGATTTTACAACTGAAGTTACAATAGAGTTATGGTTAAAATAGTGACGATTAGTGTATTTTGTCACTTTGATATATCCCAACGTGTGTATGTACAAATGTGTATTTTTTTTGTCCTTGAGCAAGAGACACTGACACGTAAACATGCCCGTTCAGTCTTGCTTCTAACAGGACACCGGATCCATCTACACACTGGTGCCCGCTCATATAAATACACACACACTTGTTTCTGTTTCCTGTTACACGATCATCGTCACTATTTTCAGACGCAGTGAAGATGACAAGCACTGGATACAGTAAACGTGAAGCACCGTGACGACTGCGTAACAGCGACAATGTGACACTACAAACTCGGATTCACCCTCAAAGCAAACACACAATTAGGAAATGATTCGAAATAGAGCTGCTATCAGCAATTGTGGATTTGAGGAAAGCCGGCATTTTTTTCTTTTACATGTGACTGAGATTGTCTTTCTGTTCTTTTTTGTTCTATCTACTTTGTTCTACCTTTTCTAAAACATCGAGGTGTTAAATTTGGTTTCTGTATTAGAAAACAAAAACCTCATGAATAGTTTGTTTTTCATGTTTCTTTGTGGGACTTTTTTGCCTATATTCAGTGAGAGTAAAATACTTGAGTTCTTTTAAAATGGGACACTTTGCTCCTTTGACTCAAGTCTTTTTGAAATGGGTGACTTGTTACTTGTTAATTTTTACAGTGAGTATCTGTACTTTTTCTGTGATTGGTCGGCCATCAATCCTGAATGTGTATCCCGCACAGAGTTGAAGTTAAAATTACAGCAAGTTGTAGGTACAACACAACTACATTTCAAATTTCCAATTTTCAAGACTGGCACTTAAATCAAAAACAGAAATTTGGACAGAAATATTTATAAGAAGGCTCAGAAATACTGATGACAAGAACTTAATCCGAAACTGGTTTTGTTTTAGAAAAACTAAAATCACACAGCCGTCTGTCTGTTTTCGGGTCAAAAGCAATGAATGCAATTATTGCAAAACAATAACAAAACAATGGGAAAGCTTTTATACTTTGTTCTACTTCAGTTTCTGAATCGTGTGATAAAAAGATCACGCCCATGTGAAAGAGTTACGGCGGAAAACACACTTTTCATTTGCTAGTGTTTACAGACGTATCCAACGCTTCAACTGCATAAAACAATCCGATTGGCTGATGAGTAAACCAATATTTTGGTCCGTTTCTGACAGGGCGGGGCTAATGATGTGACTAGAATATTGACAAACATGTGAAAGTCGGTCAAAATGACAGCACGTTGTTGATCCAACACGACTACATTTCAAATTTCTAATGTTCATGATTGGCACTTAAATCAACAGAAATGTGGACAGAAATATGTATAACAAGAAATATTGATGACAAGAACTTAATCCGAAACTGGTTTTGTTTCGAAAATCACACAGCCGTCTGTCTGTTTTCAGGTCAAAAGCAATTAATGGAATTATCGCAAAACGATTACAAGACAATTATACTTTGTTCTAATTCAGTTTGGGAATCGAGTGATAGAAAGATCTCGCCCGTGTGACTCACAGATTAAGACGAACACACTTCTCATTGTCTTGTGAACGTTGTGTGATTCTCAGTGAAGGAGTCATCAGCATTAAACGCCGTCTCTCGACGCCACTGAGGCCACGCCCGGTCGCCCCGGAGACGCGTCTGATAGCAATATTGACTGGCTCCAGGGTGGGTGCGTGTGTTTTCCACCGCTCTGCTGTTCATTGACTAGCCAGATAGCGTTCTAGAACCTTCTCCCACGCCCAGGAACATCCAGACCTGGGAATCAGAAGCCAGACGCTCTTCAAAGCATTCCTTTCACTCCACACACACACACACACACGAGCAAATGTTGATCACAATGGGCCCATGAAGTGTGTGTTGGGCGAGTAAACACGCTCGGATACTGTTGTAGGTTTCTCGAGATGAGGTGAGGCTTTCAAAGGCCGAGAGATTTGAAAAGGACGCAGACGGATCCGGTCCAGTGGATCATGTTCGGAGCAGTCAGCAGCGCCGCTGGAATTCTGCTGCTCCGGTTTCCTCCGTCAAAGTCAAACGAGATGCGATTGACAGTTTCTGTCTATTGAATAATACTTAGCGTTACATTCAGAGAAGAGAGTGAGATTTACACACACACACACACACACACACACACACACACAAACGGCAGAATCCTTTAAAAATTAATTCTACCATATTAAATTAATATAAGCACCCCCCCCCTCGTCTTTTCAGGCACAAAAAAAATCTATTCATATTTGAATTCTCGCTGTTTTGACTTTCCAGAAACCTAAAAGCGACCTTCATTTGGTCTTGAACTAAGAAAAGTGCAATATAAATAAACTTGAACTTAATAGATAGGCTAAACACCTCTCTTAACAATACTTCTTTAACAAACCTAATTTGTGGATCTTTAATAATAGAAAAAAAATAGTAACATTAATTATTATTTCTAAACGTACTAGCCGAGAGAGATTGACCTGAAGTGTTGCACCATGAATCATAATGTAAAGAAATTAAGTGTACAGAGCCGACATGTTTCCATTTATTAGAATATGGAAATATGGAAAAATAGGCGCTTATATTTCCATACAGGCATGCACATATGTGCATATAAGCTTTTCGCTTTTAATTTTATAAAATCAGAAAAAAGGTGTGCGTATATTTGCGTAAATACGCTATTACATACTGTACATGCTGTTTTAGAACAAAATTCCATCAAATACAACCAAAACATGTCGAATCTTTGCTTTGTGTTGGTCTGAAAAAGGGCTATATAAATAAACTTGAACTTGAATTTAAAAAAAAAATGCCAATGTAGAGCGTTTGGTTCGAATAAGGTTGCAGGTTCAAATCCCGGTCCGGCTGGTTCTACAACTGAGAATTTTGACACCGCCCCTGGTGGCCATATTGACAAACCCGCTCACTTTCTTTCCTTCTTTTCTTTCTTTCTCATTTCCATTGCCTTTTCAAAAGCAGAATGATGGACGGCTTCTCCTGCAAAAACACACGTCCCTGTTTGACATTTAAACAATGCAAATACAACATTTGCATGCTCCTTCAGGGCAACACAATCCAATCTAAACACTTTACACAGAAGATGGAGAAGAAGTTTTAGATCCTGTTTGCAGAGAAAACAAGTGGAAATGTTTGAGCCGTGGCCTTGTTTCCTCCACAGACTGGAGCGTAGAAACAGCACTGGCCTGGTCCCAGTGGGTCAGAACTTTAAAATTGCATTTGATATGTTTCTGGGCTAACGTATTTGACTTTTCCTACAATTGATTACCGTATTTACGCGGATATTAGGACCCCCCCTGATTTTTCAGGCCTAAATTAAAAATTCACAATTTTTTTACATTTCTGGCTGAATTACGTTAATTTTCTCTTTAGAATACAAATTATTCTCAATTTAACAAACCTAACTTGTGATACAACCTTTTGTTGTATTAATATTGTCTTTTTTGTTTCAAAATTTTGCAGCTGTATCGAATTTTTTTGCATTTAGTTTTATATATTCACTACTTTTTGTTGTGCCTATTCAATCGTGAGATATTTGGTCACGGGATCTTGAGGTTTAACTCTCCTATAATGTTCGGGTCAACTTGACCTGTTTTCAAAGTGTAAAAATATTTTTAAAATGCTTACAAGTATTTTTTCATTTTGAAACCTCTCCGCTTGGCTTATTTGGTGTAATTATCATTAAAATATATAACGATTCAGTTGACATATTTGTAACACCACGCTACATGTTTATATTACAAGATACTGTTCGGGTCAAATTGACCTGTGTTAAAAGTTATAAAATAAATGAAAAATACTTCAAAGAATTTCTTCACCTTGAAACTTTTGCTTGTCTTAGTTAGTGTAATCTACAAATAAACGAAATTTTTTCGAGTTCACATATTTGTAATGCCGGCTACATTTAGTTTGTCACAAGTGTTTGTTACTAAGATGTTTGTATCAAGCTAAAAAGAGTCAGAAAGATCAAATACATTTTGTTTCTTTGAAACAATGAGACATACACTGTCTGTCAATACACCACTGTCTCACACACACACACACACACACACACACACACACACACACACACACTGCCTCTCTCTCTCTCTCTCTCTCTCTCTCTCTCTCTCTCTCTCTCTCTCTCTCTCTCTCTCTCTCTCTCTCTCTCTCTCTCTCTCTCTCTCTTTCTTCCTCTCTCCCTCCCTCTCTCCCTCTCTCTCTCCGTCTCTCTCTCCCTCTCTCT